>APFE030610621.1:0-38671 GCA_000404065.3 Pinus taeda
ATCTTTCTAAACAATTCAAATTTTACTCGTGCAAGAGGCTTTGTAAAAATGTCAGCCACATTGTCACAAGTTTTACAATATTCAACAACAATTTCATTTGAATGTATTTTCTCTCTAACAAAATGGAACTGAGTGTCTATATGCTTGGTGTTTTTGTGGAACACTGGATTGTGTGCTAATTTGATGGTGCTCTGGTTGTCGCTTTTGATAGAAGTGGGTTGCTTCTGTTCTTTTCCTGCATCTTTGAGAAGTCTCCTCAACCAGATCGCTTCACATGTTGCTGCACACAATGCTTGATACTCAGCTTCACATGATGACAAAGCTACAATATTTTGTTTCTTGCTGCTCCATGCTATGACCCCGGGACCTATGTTGAATGCATAACCTGTGATGGACCTCCGATCATCCAGGTTACCTGCCCAGTCTGAGTTTGAAAACCCTGCTAGAGTAACATCAGATACATCAGTGTACAAAATACCAAAATGAACAGTACCACAGAGATACCTCAACACGCTTTTTGCTGCATTCCAGTGACTTTCAAGCGGTTTCGCCATAAATTGGCTCAGCACACTAACAAAGTATGCCAACTCAGGTCTGGTTGTTGTAAGGTATTTCAGGCTGCCAACCAGCTGTCTATACATTGTGGCATCTACCTCCTTAGTGCCATCATCACTGCTCAATTCCAGATTCTGTTGCAAAGGTGTTGCTGCTGTTCTACACTGATCCATAGTAAACTTTTCTAACAGATTTCTAGCATACTTCCCTTGGGTAAGAAAAGTTTGCCCAATATCTCTAAATACTTCTAATCCCAGACAATAGTGAAGGCTTCCGATATCCTTCATTTCAAAAAATTGTGCCATCAGCCTTTTGATTCCTTTGATTAAATCAAATGCATTTCCTGTTATAATCATGTCGTCCACATATAAAGAAATCAAAACAGTCTGCCCCTGATTATTGTACTTGGTATACAAATTTGGGTCATTTAAACTTCTATGGAAACCATACTCTATAAAGAAAGAATCAACTTTTTCGTACCACGACCTGGGTGCTTGCTTTAAACCATATAAAGCCTTTTTCAGTCTACAAACAAGATGTTCCTGCCCTTGCTTTTCATATCCTTCTGGCTGTACTAAGTAAATTTCTTCTTTTAAATCACCATTTAAAAATGCAGATTTAACATCAAGCTGGTATAATTCCCAATTATGTTTTGTAGATAAAGCAATAAGCATTCTGATTGTATTTAGCTTTGCTACAGGTGCAAAAGTATCATCAAAATCTATACCTTCTTTCTCTGAATATCCTTTTGCAACCAACCTAGCTTTTAACTTATCTATACTTCCGTCTGCATTCATTTTTGGTTTAAACAACCACTTACATCCTATAGGAGTTTTATTTTTAGGCAGCTCTACTAAATCCCAAGTATCATTTCTAAAGATTGATTTCATTTCTTCATCCATTGCAGCTCTCCATTCCTTAAATTGACTAGCCTCTTTATAATTAGAGGGTTCTACAATGTTCAAAACTTTTGACATTAAACCATAGCTTCTCAACTTCAATGGTAATTGAGTCTTCCTACCTAACCTCCTTGGTAGGGCTGGACTTACCTCAAATTTGTTTTCCTCTGCAATAATTGGGCCTGCTTTTTCACCTTCTTGCTGTTCTTCTTCATTCTCTTCTTCCTTCTCCTATTCCTGCTCCCTCTCATCCTCGCTGCTTTCCTCCAACAGCAATGGAATGTGCCAATCATCTCCAACATCAGCTTTCCTTTCCTCCACCTGTTCATGAAAGACTACATCTCTACTAGCAAATGTCTTACGAGAGTCAGGATTGAACAGTTTGTATGCTTTAAACTCTATGCCATAACCAACTAAGATGCATTTAACTGCCTTAGGGTCTAATTTCTTTCTATCAGCTTTGGGTACATGTGAAAATTCCTTTGACCCAAAGAATCTTAAGTGATTTACTGCTGGTTTAAATCCATATAAAGCTTCAAAAGGGATTTTGAAGCCAAGAAACCTAGTAGGACTTCTATTTTTCAAGTATACAACAATATTTATTGCTTCTTCCCAAAACATATTAGATAGACCCTTACCTTGCAGCATGCTCCTTGCACACTCCACCAATGTTCTTTTTTTACGCTCTGCAACTCTGTTTTGCTGTGGTGTATGCGGCACTGTATATTGCTGAACAATCCCATGAGTTTTGCAGTATTTCATGAATTCCTTTAATTTGTATTCTCCTCCTTGATCAGATCGAAGAATTTTAATACTTTTTCCATTCTGTTTTTCTACCAGGGTTTTGAACTCTATAAAACATTGGAAAGTCTGACTTTTCTTGTTTAAAAATAAACCCAAGAATACCTAGTGCAATCATCAGTAAATAACAAAAAATAGTATGCTCCCCCTAGCGACCTTGTCTGCATGGGACCACATACATCAGTGTGCACTAGTTCTAAGATTTCTGTTTGCCTCCTCCTGTCATGCACATGAAACTGTTCTCTGTGCATCTTTCCTAGGGCACAACCATCACAATTCAACTGAATGTTACGAAAGATGGGGAGACCTTCGACCATATCTTTCTTTTGTAACAACATAAGATCCTGCAGATTCATATGACCAAACCTCTGATGCCAGAGTTGCTCAACTGTCGACTCTCCTGCAACCATGGCTTTCTTTGGTATACTTTTTGCATCCAACCTGTACAGGATTCCAACTCGCATGCCTGTTGCAACAGTTTCATCCCTGCAATCCTTTATCACACAGTGAGTCTTGAGGAATTCGACATGCATATCTTGGTCAGCCATCATGGATACAGATATCAAGTTTTTCTTTATTCCATGTACATATAACACATTTGAAAGGTGAATAATTTTTCCATTAGGAAACTTAATTGAAATCACCCCATGACCTTTAATCTGATATCCATTATCATTCCCTAGATATATTTTTGATCCATTTATAATTTCTTCAAGACTGTCAAAAAATTCCTTATTACCTGTCATGTGTGAGGATGCTCCAGAATCGACATACCAGATGTCATCTTCGTTTGATGCTGTTAGGGCACAGTCGACTGTGAACAGTCAAAATTCATGACTGAAGTCTTCTTCTTCTTCTATAAAATATCCTCTGTGTTTTGGATTTACCTGTCTCTTCCTTGCCTCATCAGCCTCCTTCTTATAATAATAATCTCTCTGTATATGACCCATTTTCCCACAATAAAAACATTTCTTTTCATAATGATTTGCAAGCATACCTTTCTGAGAGTGCGGATTCTTTTGTGATGTTCCTCCTCTTTGCTTTGATTGCTGCTGTGACTGCCTTCCTCTGGATAGTCTTCGTTTTGCCACCAGCGAGAGATCGTCACTTTGGGGGTTCAGATTCAAGTTCTGCCTTCGATCTTCCTCTTGCTACAAGATCGCAGTGAGATCATTGAACGAGGGTGCTTTCTCCCTTGCCGAGACTCCAGTGATGAAGGTTTGAAAATCATCATGCATCCCATTCATCGTAATTGCAACAAGATCTTCATCAGCCACCGCCACTCCAATAGCCCCCAATCCGTCCTTAACATCCTTAATTCGCGCTACAAATGCAGTAGTAGACTCCCTTTCGTCCATCCTCATCAAGAATAGCTTGCTTTTTAGAGCCAAAACTCTGTTTGTATTCTGGGTCTCATAGAGATTTTTGATCTTCGTCCAGATCTCGGCGGACGATTTACAATCTCTGATGTGTGCAATGACATTGTCTTTCACAGACATCTTTAGCAGGACTTTGGCTTTGTTTTCTCATTTTTCCCAGTCTTCCCTCTCGTTTTTCTGTGTGGTTGTTGTCGGCTTCTGCTCGTCGCCTGTCATTATAGCCCATGCATTCGCACCTTCGAGCAGAGTCTGGATCTTAAACTTCCAGTTTGTGAAGTTAGATCCGTTGAGTTTACCAGACTCGTTAAGGTAAGATTCCATCGTGTTACTCATTGTGAATCTATTTAACAACAATAGCAAAAAGCAATACCTGTCAGATCGATCTGTCACCTCTGCTACCGATCTGCAGTGTCTGGCACTTGCGCTCCAATGAGCAACTTCGGCATTTCCAACACAGCCGAAACAACGATCTGATCACAGTTGATCCGATCCACCTCTCCCAGATTGATCTGCCAGTTTGCCGATCCTGCTCTCCTTGCAGATCGCCAACACGAAGTCGAGGTTTCCCACAGATCTCCTCTGGCACTTTCCCGATCTGTCTCTCTTGGACTGATCTGCACCTCCGCCGATCTGCTCCATTTGCAAACCGCCAAACGAAGTTCACGTTGTTCAGGGATCTCCTTGGTGCTACCTCGAGCGAAAAATCCGCGCTAATTAAAAATTGCTTAGAGTAGAAAAATTGGCGTGTTTTTCCCGGCAAAATCCGCGCTAATTGGGCTTTCTGGCACGATAGCGTGATTTCTCCCTCAAAATCCGCTCTCTGGTGCGATTTCTCCCTGAATTTCCGCGTTCTAGCGCGATTTCTCCCTGAAATTCTGCGCTAATCGGTCTTCTGGCGCGATTGTCAGCGCAAAATCTGCGCCAATCGGCCTTTCTGCTCAGAAAAAAAGAAATTTCCGAGTTCGAGCTAGGTGTACACACTCCGCCACATAGGCAATTCCGCCTCACAGGCAAGCTAGCTTCTATAGGCACTTCAGCCTCACAGGTGACAAAGATCAGGCTCACTCAAGCTGAGCTCTGATACCAAGATAAAAGATGCACTGAATTGAAAAAGAAAGAGATGTAGCTCTCAGGTGTGGCCTGCACCTGGAGACTACACTCACAAAACTTGAGAGATGTCTCTCGTTCACTCTATTCCCCTTCAATCAAAAGATTACATCATTAAATACAATACTAGGAAATAGGAAGTTGTACCCAAACCCCATAACTATAGGAACTAATCCTAAACTAGGGAGAAAGTTACAACAATATAACCATTTTCTCCATTAATAATAAAATAATATTAATTATTCTCAACTATAACAACATGCACTAACAGTGTGAATCTTATTGTTAACAATGTGAACCATATTCGATAACAGTATGAATCTTATTTGTTAACGGCATGAAACATATTCACTACAGTAAGAAACTTAAAAACCTGAAAAGTGAAAGGGAAAATGATTGTAGCAACAAAATAGGCAAGCCAACCCAAATTTTCTCATAATAGTCCATAGCGAGAAGCAAATCTGTGCTGGGAGAACTAACACCTTCAATATAAATTGATCATGAGGCATTATAGAACATCGAGAATTCATATTAAAACAGAGATCCATTTACTGTAAGTGCTCGAAACAAACTTTTTCCTTTGTACACGATTAAACATTCAATTTACCAAAATAATTACAAATTGCGCTATGAGATAACTCGAGCTCCAAAACCCAGAAAATAACTTAAGTATTTCGGCCAAAAATGTTAAAAATACAAACATGATGCTGCTAAGGTAGAATAATAGAAATTCTGAACCGCCAGGACTATAATCCTTGGAACATTGAGTTAATCTCTAGGCTGGCAAAGATCTGTTAAACCCACCAAAATTATGAAAATCCATACAACCATGAATGCCATAAGGAAGTTCATTCATGTTACCTAGAGGCCGGGGCCAAAATGACTACCATCGAACCTTGCAAAAATGCCTAAAATGGAAAGGTGTTGAACCTTCGCAGTCAAACCCTTGTCACATAAAACCCTTCGAAGCATCCTAGCCCAAACATAAGATTTTCATTAGCAAGCAGTGGAGGACACATCTAACTGCAAGAAAACAAATATAAACCTTCATATGAAAAAACCCTCTTACCTGAACTAGTTCGGTGCACATAGAAATCTCCAAGTGACAATATGCAACTCTGTAGAAACACATTGCCGAGTGAAAGACTTGAAGGATTCATAATATAGCAAGACAAGAATCAAACAACACGACCAAACCATGGACTTGAAGGAATGAGGACATCAAATGCCATGGACCAGAGACAGAGCAGACAAAGCACTCTATCGAACCAAAGGAAAAGTGAAAAGTCGCCCAACAAGCAAATTATAAGGGTTTACGGGGATTACCCAACACTGTTGAAAGGAGTCGTTGCGAAATGAGTCGTTGATGCAGTGACTTTCCCAAGGAAATGGACGACAATTGGTTATTAATGGAAAGAGTCTAGAACTCAAACTACCCCCAGATCTTTTGGGAATCCTAAGATACTCTCTAGCTATAATCGCATAACCATAGGACCATATATTAATACGAGTAAGCCAACAAATCATGTTGCAATTTATTATGAACTCAGGCTTATAATGATATATGTATGTAGAGATATATGCATGCAATGAAATATGTGAGTTTAATAGTACATATATAAGTTTAAACTCAGAATAAATATCAACTAATAGTATTCATTTATGGCTGTTTAATTTTTTTATATATATAATTTAATTAATGTATTAACTAGAAATGTAACATAGAAGTGTGACATTTGATATTTATTAGAAATTGAAACTTATTTATATTTCCCGAACGAAAACCCATATTAAATATATTAAATATATGACCGACAAAAATATTAAAAATATAATTAAAAATATTTTTTTGTTTTCACAACTAAAAACACCTAAATTATGCTTACCTTGGTTCCTTATTTCTATATAAAAAGTCAACCATAAAATATTTGATGTCTTGGTCCAGTTCTCTAGCTTTACAAAAAAGTGGATTAATTTTGACAAAATCACCCACCGCAAACCATATTAAGTACTCCAAAATGTCGTTAATAAGTGAATTGTAAATTTTAAATGTTATTTGTAAATAAATTTACTGGAAACTAAATTCCTTGAACTTCGTGAGTTTACAATTAAATTATTACACTTAACTTTTCATTTAGTCTTAGACCATCTTTTTTATGTTTCAGATATGGAAAAAGTTACATTAAATACGTTTCCAATACCTATACCACTTGTCGAGCTTATTCTTTCGTTACTCAGCGGTTTTTAATTCTGGTGAGTTTGAGTGGTGAATTCTGTGATAAATTTTCAAAGTTTTTATTAATATTATATTATATTATAGATTTTTTTTATTTTTCAATCATATAAAAATTGTGGTTAAATTTTATTATGAATTTTAATGGTAGTGAATTTGAATGATGAATTTAAATTTTGGGATTTTTAAAAAAATTGTATAAAGATAATTGTTTTATTCATTTAAACTCTATCGTGAATTTGAACGTAGATTTTGATGTATGATTTTTTAAGAAGGTATAGTATTATTGAAGTTAGTGGTTGTGTCTCTTTGAAATCTTTGATTATGAGTGAGATTAGAGTTATACTTTGTGGTGTATTGTAACAATGTTTGTGAAAACCTCATGTAATAAAGTTAAAAAAGGCAAAATAATAATCACGGTTGATGGGACAATTATTCTAAGTTAAAAGTTAGGTAAAACATCCTAGAGTAGGTGTTCATTTTGTTATTAATGGCTTATTCTAAGTTAAAAGTTAGGTAAAACATCCTAGAGTAGGTGTTCATTTTGTTATTAATGGCTACAAAAATTCGCAAAGGAAATGGCTAAGGCTTTGGAAAGACAAAATGAGATTTTTGACACATTTATTTATGACATTAATGGAAATTAGCAGAAAAGGGAGGTGAAAGGTCACAGTTTTCATGTGAGGAGGAAAATGAAGGAAAATAATGGAAAATGGAGAAAATAGAGACCTTATTGGTAAAAAGGCTTCTGAAGACTAGTTGGTAACCTTTTGTCAATTCAGTGTTTGAGATCTCTCATTATTGTTTCTCTCTCTCTCTCTCTCTCTCATACTCTTGGATACTTAAAGTTTCTTAGAACACTCTTGGAGGTTGTGGGCCGTGGCATACTTGGCAAGGAAGAGCAAGAAATTGCAAGAGAACATTGAGATTAGCAACTACAACGGGATTCTCTTGTAGGTACCGAGTTGCATGTATGTTTTCCTCACTAGTTTTGGCATGCATGGCATATGCATGTGGGTTTTTGGTCATGATCTGTCTCTGGCATGCAGGATTGTTTGGATTGACAGTGAATTGCCTAACCTTGCCATTTCCTCGATAATCATGGAGATTGTGGGTTTATTTCCTTTTTTGTTTTGGTTGGTTCTCGTGTTTCCTTAGCTTGTGTTGAGTTATTAGTTCTTGAAAGCCTTGGTTGGAAAAATGCTCTGGAAGCCCTGTAACAACTGGAAGCCTTAGTTGGACAAACGCTCTAGAAGCCCGATGACAGCTATGGGTTGAGTTACTAGTCTTGTAATCCTTGGTTGGACAAATTCTTTGGAAGCCCAATGACAGCTATGGATTGAGTTACTAGTCCTGGAAGCCTTGGTTGGAACCAATTCTCTGGAAGCCCTAGAAGGCTTGGATAGAGACCAATCTAATGTTAGTTTTGTGATATCTTACCGTGAGGTGGAATCACTGTTTAATGGGTTGAGGTGGATGGCATATGGAAGCCCTTAATGGTTTTGGATTGATCTGTTCTATGAGATCTCACATTCACGCTTGGAATATGGCATGGGTGTGAATGGTTGAAGAGAGATTTGGCTCAACCATTCGACGGTCGGGTGGAACGTGGAAGTCCCATCTTAGGTTTGGATTTTTCATTATCAATATGAGGTTATTTCTCCTTGTATTTCTATGAGTATTATACTGGTTTATATGTGGATCATATGACTCTTTTCATTGGTATTTACATTGCATTATGATGGTTATATACGTGTTTTATGACAATAGTTATGTATGGCTCTCATCATGTTTTTACTTGTAAATGAATGAGCAGTGTATCTATGACCTAATGGATGAAATGGCGGTCAATGTGTTGAGACATCCATGTATCTTAGTGATTCTCAGCTAAGTATGAGTCCCCTATGCTCAAATTTGTTATTTACAAATGTACATTACATGTTCATGATATGTCTGAAAAAATGGATACAATGGCTAGTAAGGGTCTAGTTGAGGCTTTATTCAAGTAATTTCTTTTGTAGTATCATTTCTCTGTTATCTTATTGTTCGAAGGATTTCATTCCATTATGGGTAGTGACCTAGGCTCTGGGCCTGAAAAAGTGGCTCAAATCGTGGGGGCGCTGACACAACACTGTACAAAAAATTCCCTAGGCACTGGCTTGTAGGCCTATGAGAGAGTTGAGAGGTCCTTGGACACTGACGTGCCCATAACATGAGAGAGTTCAAAGGTCAAGTGGTCCAAAAGCTCAGTGGGATGTAGGGGTTGGTTGGCAGAAAGGTTTGGTTTGTTCCTAAGCGTCCTAATGCTAATGCTGAATGTCTATATGTTGTGTTTCTATTGGTTCCAGTTCCTTAACATGACTTAAGAGGTTGAATCCTATCATAGTGGCCTCTCGTCGCATGTTTACCTTAGCTGGTTAGTTGCTTGGGTAGATTTGGGAGGAGGGTGTTACAGAGTGGTAGCAGAGAATGGTTCACCCATACTGGATGGGTTATGTGTTGGTCATGCACAAATGTCAGTTGCATGTGTTTTTCTTACATTTTCATTCCATGTGCTTGTTGCATTTGCATAATTTTGATCATGGTTGTAGTAATGTCACCATGTGGAAGTTGATGTTGTTATTGTGGAGTGCGTCGTCATGAGTGTATGATTGGTTACATGTTATTATATGTCACTTACATGTATCATTATTGTGTGCTTGGTTACATTATTGTATGTTTGGATGCATTCTTGTATGATTAGTTGCATGTATCATTCTTGTAGGTTTGGTTGCAAGTATTATTCGTTTATGCTTGATTACATGTGCTTATGCACGTGTCTGGTTGGTTACACATTGCTTATGGATGTTAATATTTCCATGTCGTCAAGTGTACAATGATGTAGTGGTTGTTGTCATGCATGAGGTCGTGCTATGAGTTGTTGATAAGGTCATGCATTGATAATTGGACCCTACCTAGAATGATGGTTGCATGGTTATATTCTTATGTGTTATGTTTCCATATTTTTTCCTAATTATGTTACACATGTATTACACTAATTTGTTGATCTTGTAGACAAGGTATCTTCCCCGAGCTATACTAAGGTATGTTGGTTTATTGTGATTTAGTTTGGTTGACATAATATACCCTATAGGAATAAATATCAAATGGCTAGCAATATGGTAGACTGCAAAGACTCTCGCTATGAATCAAAAGAGCAATATTGTGTTGGGAACTCTTCCAATTTGGAAAATAAACCGAGAATATTAAAGGAATAAATAAGGATTTGTTAGGTAGATAATGAGAGAATCATGCACGAATAGGAGAAACAAGCATAGGTAAATAAAGTGATACTTCAAAGTTTGTCAAATTTGTAGCGACAGGGACCATGACGAATCAACTATGAGCTGGAGGACAGAACTAACAAGGCATATTGCAGTAGGTCACATGGTGGTCACAGGTCAGATAGAGATTACATGGTTAGACATGGAATATTATTGAACACTTGGGATAGCAAGAGGGATATACACAAGTATTATTATAGTTCTGATTCAGATAGGCACTATGATCATCATCATTATCATTCATACGTAAGGAGTGATAGGGGATACTTGCCACATCCATTTAAGAAGGAAAAACCACCTACTTTTGATGGAGAGATGAGGAAACCATGGGATGAAAAGGCATAGTTTATTGGATTGAGTTCGATGAGCCTAGATCATTGGAGGAAACCACTTGAAAGCTAAGGAATTGCTATGAACAATCGAAGTGGAGATATGAGACTAAGCCAGACTATAAAGGTAATGAAAAGAATGAAGGAAAATGGGACAAAATGCGAGCAAGGCCTTAGGGTAGAGGTAATAAAGAGAATGTTGTGCCATTTAAGAAGTTCAATGCATCAGATAGAGGACAGGGACATTGATCCGAGGAGAAAAATAAGTGATGCAGGAGCATCTAGCTCACCATGACCGGGTGAAGTCTCTGCCAGGTTGGAAGGTTGTTGATTATCTGGAATTTTTTTATTTTATTTTACTACATGAGGTCATAAGGTAGGATGTTTAATTTGTTTTATTTCTGAGTTGTTATGTTAAGTCAAGGCTAAGTGGACAGTTAGAATTATTATGGTCCAAACAATAATAAAATACTAGTTAGGAAGTAATCTGTCAACTTAGAAGGGAAAAGACAAAACTATCTAAATAAATCTTGCAATGTCAACCACACTGTGGTTATCAACCATGTCATGACTATCCAACTGAAATCCATGTCAGTTTCAATTAACTGCAATAAACTGTAATAAAAAATGTATAAGAGAAAGAATGTAAAAAAAACAAGGTTCATCAATTTCATATTGGAAGAAATAAAAAGAAATAGAGACAAATCTTTTTCTGATAGTGTCCATCTGCATTCATTGCCTAACTCTTGTAGCACTATAAATTTCATTTATCAAATTAATAAAGTGTTTTATTAACAAATTGTGAGTGTCCACGGGAGTTCATGACCCTTCAGTGTTCTCGTCTTACAAACAAATCATTTCAAGTTCAGACCAATGTCCGTATTTAGAGTGGAGGACCAACAAATGGAGTGATAGTCCAAGGACTGAAAAACCATCAACAACCAAAAGCAACAGGAAACAGAGTGCGAAAGAACAAACCATAATAGAGGTATTTCACCAAACGATTTTCTATAATTTATACAAGTTGAACAATAATGAAAAAACCGTAACATCCTTACTGTTGACCGAGACATATAAATACATATTATATTCTTTGATATATTAAAGACAAGTGCAATGTCCGGAGTGGAAAAACCCTAGTCTAGGGTTTGGGAATAGTAACCCATAACCTTTTCAAACAAACAGTCATTATAACGAGACCACAATTTAGCCTTTGAAAGGGACGTTACCCATAGAGAAAAAGCAACAAACGACAACTATCAACTCTACAGAAACCCCAGAATCTTAACAGTACATTCACAAAATGAAGAGCCAGAGCCTACAGGCAAGGTTCGACACCTTGGAGAAGTTGAAACACGGAAGAATCCGCGTACCCAGGTCGAGTCACAGACCTGTGCACATAAACGAGCATTATCATTATACATGCATAGCAAAAGAACCGGAGACAAAACCTACATAGACACAAAAGAGTTTTCATACCTTACCTGAATAAGCGGACCAGGGCTCGAGGAGAAGAGTCGTTTCCAAGAAAACTGAAAGAGCTAAGACAGAAGGAACGTTGTTGGTTAGCGTCAATATAACGAAGAGGCTGATTTGAAACAAGGAAGGGTTCAATACATGTTCAGGGCCACGAAAAACCACCGAGTTGCTACCTGAATTTAAGCCCCCGAGAGTTGACATCATTTTATATACAGAGCAATAACGAGAGACAATGAAAATACTAGCACAAGTGACCAAATGGAGGCATAAGGAGAGGAATAATAGAAATGATCAGTTACCAGATAGGACCAAATTACACAACCATACCAAAGAAGAACAACAGGATGAGATGAGAAACCTTACCAGGTGAAAAGTAGCCGAGCAAGCACACTAGAACTAGAACGACATCGAACCACCGGAGAAAGCCTTCAACGAGCTTACAACCAAGTTGGACAGGCCAATATACACCCACAAACATACTCGGATGTGAACCAAGAATCGCCATACTCACCAGAACAGGGATCACACAGAAGATTCCTTAAACCCTCGCAGCAACCTCACCAGTGAACAGAACAGTCTCGAATGACCAAGAAGCAAAGTGTTTTTGCCAAAGAACAGGTCGAGGAATTAGGCCTGAGGTGAGTGGGTAGAAAATAAATGCAACATTAACTCGTTCCATTGCCCAAAACAAATATAAATTGACCAACTTGCATGCAAACAATAAAATTATTCCTAACAGCTAACACATTGTAAGGGCCAACAAGAGAACTTAACTTTCGGACACGTGGAGTCGCGGGCCAGTGTGGCTGGGCTACATCAGAGTGGTATCAGAGTGATTTTTTATGTTAGTAGGAGGAATGGAGAGAGGAAGGAGAGGTCGTGGCAGAGGGAGGATTGAGAGAGGAGATCATAATTCTTGCCGCTTGTTTGGAGGTAGTAGAGGCAGGTAGACGAAGAGATCCAGAAATGGGCAATGCTAGTGAAGAGGAAGTTGAAGTAGCAGCAGATGGACCAGAAGATGAATCGCAGAAGTGAGATTGTTGAGATCTGTTTTAGTAGCAAGTAGTAAACCCAAACCAGAACTCCTGACGTATGACAATAGCTTGTCTATCGAAGTTTTATTGGATTGGATTAATGAGATGGATAAGTACTTTTAGTGTGAGGAAGTTAGAGAAGACTGCAGAGTCAAATTCACTGCGACGAAATTGAAGGGACACATAGCCCTATGGTGGGATAGTGTCCAGAATGAGAGTAAGAGATTGAACAAGTAGCTGATTAAAACCTGGTCAAGAATGATGGCCAAGTTAAAGGGTAGATTTCTGCCGAGGGACTATCAGATCGCATTGCACAGGCAGGTGCAAAATCTTAGACAGAAAGGGTTGATGGTAAAGGAGTAGATGGAGGAGTTCTATCAAGTGAATTTTCGGGCCGGATATATAGTGGATACATCAAAAAGAACAGCCAAGTATGTTAATGGGTTAAGGTTAGATATTTTGGATGAAATTAGTATTTTATCTCCGAACAACACTGAGGAAGCGTATCAGAGTGCAATAAAAGCTAAGGAGAAAATTACCAGAAGGCAGAATGCCTGGAGAGGACGAGGAGCCAACAGAGGGAAAGGCCAGTCCTATGGCAGCGGCCCAACTACTAACAACAATGAGGAAGCTGGCAGTTCTAAAACTTTTGGGACAGCAGATAGAGGTGATAGTACGAGAGGCAGTAGGTCATCCCAGCGAGGTAGGGGAAATGGCCGACATAGAGGGGCTGGTTATCAGTGTTATGGGTATCATAAATGGGGGCACCGCTCATTTGAATGTCTAGAAGTAGATCTAGCTGGACAGCGGGGTGTGTATGTGGCACAACCAGAGGAAGCAGCAACACCTCCTCAAGAAGCAGATAATGCTCCAGAGACGGGAGAAGCTTTGGTGCTACACAAGGTGTTGCTAAAACTAGTCAAGGAGGTCACTAAACAGACGCAGCGGAAGGCTTTTTTCAGGACGATTTGTAAGTCGCGAGGTAAGCGTTGTAAGTTAATTATTGACAGCGGTAACACTCATAATTTAGTGTACAAAGAGATGGTGGAAAAATTGGAGTTGAAACGCTCGAAGCATCCCAATCCTTACAGAGTTTCGTGGTTGGAAAAAGGCCATCAGTTGCTGGTGGATGAACAAAGTGAGGTCAAGTTTCAGATAGGCAGATATAAGGACAAAGTTGTTTGTGACATCATGCCGATGGATGTATGTCACATACTGCTGGGCAGACCTTGGCAGTATGATAGGAAGGTGGTACATGATGGATTGACGAACTGTTACAAATTCATGAAGGATGGAATCAATAATACGCTTGTACCCATCAAATAAGAATGGACAACAGAGACTAGTGAGCCAAGAACATTGTTGGTCAGCGGAAAACAGTTTTTAAAACAGGTTGAGGACAGTGAGATAGGTTATGAAATTGTAAAGAAAACAAGGATAGTATTACTACATACGGAGGTATCAGATTTACCTACAAAGATCCAGCAAATGTTGGAGGAGTTCACAGACAGTTGTATATGACTTGCTGGACAATTTACCCCCCAAAAGGAGCATAAGTCATCACATTGACTTCATAACTAGAGCCAGTTTACCGAACAAAGCGGCATAACGAATGAGCTCTAAGGACAATGAGGAAATTAGGAAGCAGGTGCAAGAGTTGTTGGACAAGGGATTGATAAGGGAGAGCTTGAGCCCTTGTGCTCTTCCAATGGTCCTCGCTCCCAAGAAGGGACGAGAATGACGGATGTGAACCAACTCAAGGGCCATCAATAAAATCACCATTCGGTACAAGTTTCCATTGTTGCAAATGGATGATATGATGGACTGTTTAAGCGGGGTAGCTTATTTCTCAGATTCCAATACGAGAGGGGGATGAATGGAAGAGAACCTTTAAGACGAATGAGGGGCTGTACGAATGGCTAGCCATGCCATTTCGGCTGAGCAATGCGACCAGTATGTTCATGAGGTTAATGAATGAGATGTTGAAGGAGCATATCAAAAAAATTGTAATTTTATACTTGGATGACATCCTGATTTTCCACAGGACAAGGGTAGATCATGTTCAACATGTGCGTAAGGTGTTGGAGAAATTACAGCAGAATAAACTGCTAATAAACTTGAAGAAATGTACTTTTTTGCAGAAGCAATTGATTTATTTGGGGTTTGTAATAGTAGAGAATGAACTGAAGATGGATCCGGAAAAGGTGGCAGTGATAGTCAATTGGCCATCTTCGAAAAATTTGTTCGAGGTACGTAGCTTTCACGGATTAGCAAGTTTTTACAGAAAATTCATAAAGAATTTCAGTGAAATTTGTGCACCAATGCTAGATACCATCAAAAAGGCCAGCCAACCTTTTCGATGGACAGAGGCAGCAGAGAGAAGTTTCCATTTGTTGAAGAGGAAGATTACTGAGAGGCTGATCCCGAGGTTACCTAATTTCAAGTAGTTATTTCAAGTTCGTTGTGATGCCTGTGGGACAAAAATTAGAGTTGTACTCGTTCAAGAGGATAAGCCTGTAGCGTTCTTCAGTGAGAAGCTGAACGAGAGTAGACAGAACTACTCATCATATGATAAAGAGTTATATGCTATCATAGAGGCTTTAAAACACTCGAGGCATCATCTATTGGGAAATTAATTCGTGTTGTTCTCAGATAATTCTGCACTACAGTATGTAATGCAGCAGCACAAGTTGAACGACAAACATGCCAAATGGGAGGAGTATTTGCAGAGTTTCAATTGCATATAAAAACATGTTAGCGGGCAAGTAAACAAGGTAGCAGATGGGCTGAGTAGGAAAGCTCTACCTCTGCAGGAGAGCATTGTGCAGGTGTTGGGTTTTGAGCACTTACAGGACTTATACGAGACGGATACAAATTTTAGGGAGGCCTATGAGGCATGTCAAAACCCTTTAGTGAGAGATAAAAGTCCTTGGTTGGACTACAATCTACAGGAAAAGTTGTTGTTTAAGGGAGGAGAGCTGTGCATACCTACCTGCTCGATGAGGGAGAATATTATTCGCGAGAAGCATAGTGGAGGTTTGGCCATACATTTCAGCATGGATAAGACCCTCGAGCAGCCTAATCATTTTTATTTTTGGCCAAAGATACGGAGAGATGTACAATGGTTTGTGGCTAGATGCAAAGTGTGCCAGTTAGCAAAGGGTCATAGTCAAAACACAGGTCTATATACATTATTACCTGTTCCAGGTAGACCATGGGACTCAGTCAGTTTGTACTTCATCTTAAGTCTACCGAAGATGCAGTGAGGATACGACTGAGTAATGGTAGTGGTTGATATATTCTTGAAAATGGAACATTTTATACCTTGTAGGAAAACCAGTGATGCCACCCATGTGGCCCACTTGTTTTTCCATGCGATTGTCAGGTTACATGGATTTCCTAAATCTATCCTTTTGGACAAGGATGTGAAGTTCATGGCAGACTTTCGGTGTACCTTATGGACACAGCTAAGCTACAGTTCTGCATATCACCCACCAACCGACGGGCAAACAGAAGTTGTAAACAAGAATAATGGAAACCTATTATGAAGCTTGGTCGGGGAGAATTCACAGATGTGGGATCGAGCGCTAGCATAGGAAGAGTTCGCTTACAACGACTCTCCTAACCACAACACAGGCTTCAGATCCTGTACGGCATGCATCCTTGCAGAGTGCATGAACTGCGAGAACTTGGATTGTAGGAAAGGCGAAGCAAAAATGGAGAATATTTGACTAATGCGATGACATACTTGCATGAACAAGTGAAAATGAAATTAGAGGACAACACCTTAAAGTATAAACAACACACGGATTTGAAGAGAAGGTAAGTACAATTTGAAGTGGGTTACGAAGTCCTCACACATTTACGTAGAGAATGCTTCCCCAAAGGTACATACAACAAATTGAAGTATAAGGAGATAGGGCCTTGCAAAGTTCTTCAGAAGCTTTCGACGAATGTCTATGAAATACACATGCCACCCGGAATAAGAATTTCACCTATCTTTAATGTAGCAGACATGTTCATTACACGGCTGACCTAGAGGAAAAGGAAGAAGATAGAACCACGTGACCTACACAGAGTACCCAGGAAGATAGAGAAGCTTGGAAGAGACAGTTGCCTTACGTTCAACCTCCCGAGATCGAAAGCATCCTCGAAACTGAGGTGGTTAAATATCACTCAGCGGAAGGAATATATCCAGTACCTGGTCAAGTGGAAGAACCATCCAATTGAGGATAGTTCATGGCTTGTTGCCAAGCAAATTGAATAGATAGGAACTTCAGTCGAGAAGCTCACAGGTCGGAGCCATGATCTCTTTTTTTGCCCCGGGAACCTGATACAGGAGCATCTAGCTCACCATGACCGGGTGAAGTCTCTGCCAATTTGGAAGGTTGTTGATTATCTGGTTTGTTTTTTTTATTTTAGTACATGAGGTCATAAGGTAGGATTTTTAATTTGTTTTATTTCTGAGTTGTTATGTTAATTCAAGGTTAAATGGACAGTTAGAATTATTATGGTCCAAACAATAATAAAACAGTAGTTAGGAAGTAATCTGTCAACTTAGAAGGGAAAAGACAAAACTGTCTAAATAAATCTTGCAATGTCAACCGAACTGCGATTATCAAACATATCATGACTATCCAATTGAAATCCATGACAGTTTCAATTAACTGTAATCAACTGTAATAAAAAATGTATAAGAGCTGGAATGTAAAAAAAAAAAGGTTCAGTAATTTCATATTGGAAGAAATAAAAAGAAACAGAGATAGATATTTTTCTGATAGTGTCCGTCTGCATTGATTACCTAACTCCTGTAGCACTATAAATTTCATTTATCGAATTAATAAAGAGTTGTATTAACAAACTGTGAGTGACCACGAGAGGTCGTGACCCTTCAGTGTTCTCATCTAACAAACAAATCATTTCAAGTTCAGACCAATTTCCGTATATAAAGTGGAGGACCAGCGAATAGAGCGACAACCTGAGGACTAAAAAACCATCAACGACCAAAAGCAATAGGAAACAAAGTGCGAAAGAACAAACCATAACAGAGGTATTTCACCAAACGATTTTCTATAATTTATACAATTTGAATAGTAATGACAAAATTGTAACATCCTTGATACTAACCGAGAAATATACATACATATTATATTCTTTGATATATTAAAGACAAGTGCCATGTCCGGAGTGGAAAAACCCTAGTCTAGGGTTTGGGAACAGTAACCCATAACCTTTATAAACAAACAGTCATTATAACCAGACCGAAATTTAGCCTTCGAAAGGGACGTTAACCACAGATAAAAAGCAATGAACAACAACTATAAACTCTACAGAAATCCCAGAATCTTAATAGTACATTCACAAATTGAAGAGCGAGAGTCTACTGGCAAGGTTCACCACCTTGGAGAAGTTGAAACCCGGAAGAACCCGCGTACCCAAGTCAAGTCACAGACCTATACACATAAACGAGAATTATCATTAAACATGCATAGTGAAAGAATTGGAGCCGAAACCTGCACATAAACAAAAGGGTTTTCATACCTTACCTGAGTAAGCAGACCAAGGCTCGAGGAGAAGAGCTATTTCCAAGAAAACCAACAGAGCTGAGAAAGAAGGAACGTTTCTCGTTAGTGTCAATACAATGAAGAGGCCAATTTGAAACAAGGAAGGGTTCAATACCTATTCAGGGCCACACAAAACGACCGAGTTGATACCTGAATCCAAGCCACCGAGAGTTGACATCATTTTATACACAGAGCAGTAACCATAGACAACAAAAATACCAGCACAAGTGACAAAACGAAGGCGGAAGCAGAGGAATAATAGCAAGGAGCAGTTACCAGACAGGACCAGATTTCACAACCATACCAAATCAGAACAGCAGGACGAGATAAGAAACGTTACCAGGCAAAAAGGAGTCGAGCGAGCACACCAAAACCATAATGGCATCGAACCGTGGGAGAAAGCCTTCAACGAGCTTACAACCAAGTTGGACAGGCTAATATATAGCCATAGGCATACCGAGAGGCGAACCAGGAATCTCCATACTCACCAGAACAGGGATCACACAGAACAGTCATCAAACCCTCGTAGCAACCTCACCAACGGACAAAATAGTCTCAAATGACTGAGAAGCAAAGTATTTTTGCCAAAGAACTGGACGAGGAACTAGGCCCTAGGAGAGTGGGTAGAAAATAAATGCAGCATTAACTCATTCCATCTCCAAAAACAAATACCAATAGACCAACTTGCATGCAAACAATAAAATCATTCCCAACAGCTAACATGTTGTAAGGGCTGACAAGCGAACGTAACTTTCGGACACGTGGAGTCGCGAGCCAGTGTGGCTGGGCTACTTCAATAAGGGTGCATGCTAGAAGCCTATAGAGTATTGGACTTCTAGAAAATATCATCACAATATAGATTTCCCACATAATCAAGGTGGTAGGCCTGAAATATATATTGTATAAGACACAAATATTGTTGGGGATGTTGGTCAGAGCATTCCTTGAATTTATGCAACATTGGATAAAAGATAGGAATACCATAAAGCATCTATCATTGAGATGGAAGATAAAATTTGTGATCAAGTTATTTCTATTTTGACTGACCTTGGATCTAAATATAGCTATGTTAGTCCTGAATTGGTGGATAAGTGTGGTTTGAGTAAGGAATTGCATGCAGAATCTTGGTTAGCGCAGTTGGCTACAGGTACCAAGAAGCGAGTTCCCCATTGGGTAAGAGCTTGTGCATTTTCTTTGAATGGTATGCCTAGTGCAACACATTTTAATGTATTACCATAGGGATCATAGAATATGTTGTTGAGCATGGATTGGTTGTATCTTCATCGAACCAAGGTGGATTGTTATGACAAAGCCATTGAGTGTGTTAATGAAAATGGAGAACCATGATCAGAACTTAAACATGAACGCAATAAATTATGATATAAACATAAAGACAAAGATGCAGTAGAAATAACACTTCATTTTATTAATATCAGAATATTGAAATATGCTTACAAACAAAATGGAAATAAACTAGTTTGGGCGATGGAAGCTTTTCTCTGAGAAGAGATGTGGTGGATACATGCCTCTGAACTCTATGTTACAATGAGGCTCCAAGGCCTATTTATTATTGAGAAACAATACAAAACCATAAACACCGAGAACTTAACCCTAGGAGATGAAGCACCAAAAACGTGGGTGACGTTTGGGTAAATTGGTACATCAATTTCCCGGGGTCATAACTTTGGCATATGATCTATGTTTGGCTATTGTAATATGTCATTTTGAAGATCTCAAAGATTAGGCTGAAAAGAATCATGCCGCCTTAACTACGACTTTTTTTGGTCTCTTCGTATTCCTTAAAAACTTCGTTTAGGGCCTCAAAATGACTCCAAAAGTTAAGGACCCAAAAAAATGCCAAAAATACTAAAATGTTCTACAATTAAGGAAACTGAAAAACCGAAGGAGACATCATTGGGGGTCCAAGTGGAATAGGAGGGTGGCCTTCAATATCCACTGCGTCAAACCAAGAGTCTTACAGGGTAAGAAGAAATCCACATCAGTTAGGATGGTAACAGTTATCCAAGAAAAGCATAGGCGTAGGAAAGGGTGTGTTTTATTTGCAGTGCACATTTCTAGTGAAAATGGTAAGCAAATTGAGAACATAGATGTGTTGAGAACGTAACTAGTTTTACAATAGTTCAAGGATGTATTTCCTTAGGATATTTCACAGTTTCCATGACACAAGGAAGTAGACTTTTCTAGTGAGTTTGTGCCAGGGGGAACTCCATCATCAAAAGCACGTTACACGATGAGCACACCTGAGTTGGTAGAGTTGAAGATATAGTTGAAGGAAATGTTGGACAAGGGATACATTAGGCTAAGTGTATCACCATTGGGCACATCAATATTTTTCATGAATAAGAAATATGGTACTATTAGATTATGCATTAACTACAACCAGTTGAACAAAGTGACCATCAAGAATATGTATCTGTTACTGAGGATAGATGACTCTTTCAATCATTTGAAGGGAGCATCAATCTTCTCAAAGATTGATCTGAGGTCCAGATATCATCATGTACGCTTCAAAGAGGAGCACATTTACAAGATATCTTTCGAGACTTGGTATGGGCATTATGGGTTTGTTGTAGTTCCATTTGGCTTAACCGATGCTCCAACTACATTTATGTGCTTGATGAATAGTGTTTTTCATCCATATTTGGATAAGTTTGTTATTGTGTTCATTGATGACATATTGGTATATTCTAAAAATGAGGAATAGCATGTCGAGCATTTAGTAGCGGTGTTGAGGTTGTTGAGAGAGCATCATTTGTATGCTAAGCTTAGCAAGTGTAGTTTCTTTTAGACTGAGATACATTGCTTAGGAAATGTGGTCTCCAAGGATGGAATTGCCGTAGATCTAGAAAATATAAGGGCCATCATGGAATGGGTAGCTCCCAGGAATGTAGATGAGGTGATATCTTTCATGAGGTTGGCAGGCTACTATAGGAGCTTCATGAGGAACTTCTCATAGATTTCTTGTCCTATCACATCATTGCAAAGGAAAGGTAAGAAGTTTGAATGGATAGAGGAGTGTGAGGCTAGTTTTGAGAAGCTTAAGAAGTTGTTAACACATGCACCAATGTTAAAGATTGCAGGTCTAGAAAAAGAGTTTGTGGTATCCACACATGCTTACAAGAAAGGGCTTGGTGGATTCCTTATGCAGGATGGACAAGTGGTATGTTATCAATTGCGAAAACTAAATGAGCATGAGAAGAACTACCCCACACATGATCTTGAGTTGGCAATGATTATACATGCATTGAATATGTGGAGACGCTATCTTCTAGGCAAGAGGTTTACATTGATGAGTTACCATAGTGGTTTGTGATACCTATTTAACCAACTGAACCTAACTGGTAAAAAAGTTCGGTGTTTGGCCACAATAAATGAGTTATATTTTGAGATTAGGTACATCAAAGGAAAAGAGAATAGAGTGGAAAACGCTCTTACTAGGCAAATACAGGTAAATCACTTAGCATCTATGAGATCCTATGGAAAATACTTACATGATAGGATCTTGCAGGCGGGTCAGTAGGATGTCAGATATATGAAGATTATTCATAGGTTGGAGCAGAGTGCTCTACAATTACATGTGATAGTGTAGGTGTAGGTACATGTTATAGTACAATTATAGGTACATGTATTAGTACAGGTACAGGTACAGGTGGTAGTATAGGAACAGGTAATGGTACAAGTACAAATGCAAATGCATAGGACGTGGACTATTGCCTTAAGGTAGACAGATTGGTTAGATTCAGAGATAGGATATATGTGCTAGATAGCAATAGCTCAAGAAGGTGATCTTGAGGGAGTTTCATGTGAAACCATATTCAAGATACCCAAGTGATCAGAAGACACTAACAAGAGTAAAGAGATTTTATTATTGGACGAACCTGAAGAGGGATGTAGCAAAGTCTGTGGCTAGGTGTTTTGATTATCAATGTATGAAGGTAGAATGTAAGCATCCAGGTGGACTGCTACATCCAACTGTGATTCTAGAATAGAAATGGGAGGTCACTTCCATGGAACTCATTGTAGGTTTTCCAAGGATAGAGACAGCATGATCCCATCATGTTTATTGTGGGCAGGTTGACAAGGGTTGCATATTTCATTGCAGTGAACTCTACTTTCTAATCTAGTAATGTAGCACAAGTATTCATCAGAGATGTGGTCATATTGCATGGTGTTCCAAAGAAGATTGTGTGAGATATGGATGCGAAGCTCACTTCCAAGTTTTGGAAGGAGTTATTTATAGGTTTGAACACAAAATTGGCCTTCAGTACAACTTATCATCCACAAAGATATGGATAGACAAATAGGATCAACAGGATATTGGAGCACATGTTGAGGATATATGCGATGCATAAACAGTGAAAGTGGGAAGAGTATCTTCCATTAGTAGAGTTCGCTTACAACTATGGGTATCAAGAATACTTGAGGATGAGTCTATTTGAGATATTGTATGGGCGAAGTTGCAATACTTGTATCAGTTGGAGTGATCCAATTAATATGGTGTTGATTGGGCTAAACTTGTCGGCAGACATGGAACGAGAAATGCAGGTAATCAAGAAAAATCTAAATGCAACACAAGATAGGCAGAAGAGCTATGGAATTGGAAACAGGTTGTTAAGGGAGTTCCAGGTTGGGGAACATGTGTACTTGCGCATCAAACAAAAGAAGAGATCCTTATGGATTGGATCATGTGCTAAGCTGGCACCACAGTTTTGTGGACCCTTTAGTATTGTTGAGAGGATTGGGCCAGTAGCTTATCTACTTGCACTACCTTCAATAGAGAATGTACATGATGTTTTCCATGTTTCATTTCTTAAGAAGTATGTTAAAGATGTTGTTCACATGTTTGACTAGTGTATATTATAGGTGAAACTAGATGGAGAATTATGGCCAGAGCCCGAGTGTATGTCACAGAAAAAGGTGCTTATGCTCTCAAAACCAAGAAATCAAGAAAGTTAAACTACAATGGAAGCACTTTAGGACGAATGATACTATATGGGATATGGTGGATCAGATGCAGGTTATGTATCCTTGTTTGCGAGTTGAAGCAAAGTTGTTTTGGTATTGTGTTTTGGTATATATTTTCGTGATGTTTGGTATATTTACATATGTATATGGATGTAAATATTACCATTAGCTATGTTATAAATCTCTAATAAGTGTTATGGTTTTCATGTGATTATGATATTATGTTTTTATGTTTTCATGTTGGCCTGCTTCTTAATATGTTGATCATTGTAAATAGCACATTGAGCTAAATTATAAAACTCCATCGACAAATTGTTCTTCTTACAACAATTTCATGGTTATAGGTGTTGTTGAACACCGAGGACAATGTTCCCCCAAGGGGAAGGGTTTTGTAAAAACCTTCGTGAAAATTCCATGTAATGAATTTTAGCAAAGGAAAAATAATAACCATTGTTGATGGGACACTTATTACAAGATGAATATTGTGTAAGACATCCTAGTGTGTGTGTTCATTTGGTTATTAGTGGCTAAGGAAATTAGCAAAGGTAATCGCTAAGGCTTTGGAAAGGAAAATTGTCATGTTTGGCACATTTATTTATGAACATAATGGAAATTAGGAGAAAAGGGAGGTGAAAGGTCACAAGTTGAATGTGAGGAGGAAAATGAAGGAAAAAAATAGAAAATAGAAAAAGTAGATGCCTCATTCATAAAAAATATTCAGAGGATCAATTGGTAGCCTTTTGTCAATTCAATGTTGAAGTCCTCTCTTTATTCTCTCTCTCTCTCATACTCTTGGATACATAGAGTTTACATGGAGCACTCTTAGAGGGTGTGTCATACATGGATTTTTTTTTAGCAAGAAGGAAAAGGAAGAGTAGGAAAGAGCAAGAGGACATCAGGATAATCAAGTATAGTGAGATTTTACTCCAAGTACCAAGTTCATGCATGTATGTTTTTGGCACTAGTTTTTCCATGCGTGACATATGCATGTAGATTTTTGTCATGATCTCTCACTGACATGGAAGATTGCCATGATTGATAGTGGGTTGTCTAGCCTTGCCATTTACTATATAGCCATGGAAATTATGGTTTTATTTCCTTGTTTTGTTTTGGTTGGTTCCTCAAAGCCCTAGTTGAACAAACTCTCTAGAAGCCCTATAACAGCTTGGGTTGAGTTACTAGTCGTGGAAATCTTGGGTGGAAAAACACTTTGGAATCCCTTGGTGGGTTGAGTTACTAGTCCTGGAAGCCTTGGTTGGAAAGATGCTCTGAAAGCCTGGTGGCAATTATGCATTAAGTTACTGGTCCTGCAAGCCTTGGTTGGAACAAACGCTTTGGAAGCCCTGGAAGGCTACGATAGAGAACAATCTGATGTTGGTTTTGTGATGTGTTATCGTGAGGTGGAACCATTGCTTGATGGGTTTAGGTGGATGACCTCTATAAGCCCTGGATGGTTTTGGATTGATGTGTTCTATGAGACTCGACATTGATGCTTGGAATATAGCATGGGGGTGAATGGCTAAAGAGATATTTGGCTTAGCCATTCTACGGTCGGGTGGAACATGGAAGTCCCATCCCGGGTTTGGATTTTGCATCATCAATATGAGATTATTTCTCCTAGTATTTCTATTAGTATTATACTGGTTTATATGTTGATCATATGACTGCGATTTCATTGGTATTTCTATTGCTATTATGATGTCTATATACATGTTTTATGACATTAGCTATGTATGGCTCTCATCATGTTTTTACTTGTAAATTAATGAATAATGCATATATGACCTAATGCATGAAATGGAAGTGAATGTGTTGAGGCTTCAATGTCTCTTAACCATTCTCAGTTAAGTATGAGACCCCTACATTCAGATATTTCATTTACACCTGTAGATTACATATTCACGATATGTTTGACGAAATGGTTGTCATGGCTACTATGGGTCTAATCAAGGTATTATTCAAGTATTTTCTTTTTCACTGTCATTTTACTATTATATTACTATTCTGAAGATGTTATTCCATTCTTGGTAATGACTTGGGCTCTAGGCTTGAAAAAGTTCCTCAAATCCCAGGGAATGTGGCATAACACTGGGAAAAAAATCCCTGGATGTCAACTTGTAGTCCTGTGAAAGAATCAAAAGGTAATTGGATCCTAGCATGAGAGTGTCTAGAGGTCAAGTGGTCCAAAAGCTCAGTCGCACCCAGGGGCATGATGGTTGATAGAAAGGTTGGATTGCTTCCTGAGGATCCTAATTTTGATGTTCAATGTTTGTATGGTGTGATTACACTAGTTCCACTTCCTTAACATGACTTAGGAGGTCGAATCATATCATAGTGGCCTATCATCACATGTTTACCCCTGGCTAGCTAGTTGCTTGGGTAGACGTGGGAGGTGAGTGTTGCATGTATAATTCAATTTGATAAATTATTTTTCTATATTTATTTTCTGTATTTCTAAATACGATCACTTCACTACATATGCCAAAATATTAACTTAGCAAGAATATACCTAACAAAGTCACCCTATATAGTCTATATGGCAATATATAATCATGAGAAAAAAATGAGAGAAGAAAGGTAAGTAGAACATCTAATAGAGTTATAGGCAATTCATCATAAGAAATTTGAATTATTAGCAGACAAGATAGATAAGATAATATCAAGGTTCGAGACCCAATTACAAAAAATGGATACTAAGTCACAAGAAATAGAAAAATGAAAATAATATCAAGTTAAGTTGGAGACACATGGGTCCTATATTAACTTCGATCCCAAGTGAAAGTGATATTATTTTTCTAGTTGATAATATGATAATGATGAGTGTAAGGTCCCTCCCATAGAAATATTCATCATGTCATTGGCATGGAACAAGAAATACTGTCATAGAAGGATTAGAGACATAGACTATTATATAAAAAGGAATGTTCCCCTCATAGTTGTGTTCATATGAAAGTTCCTTTCAATCAAAACTTTTACATAGAAATATTATACATTACTGCTAAGAGGATTTATAAAAAAAAATATGTTATATTATGCCTATTAATTCTATTTTTTATAAGAAAAACAATCTAGATAAAAATTCCCCTTATAATACACTAAAAGAAGATATTAATAGTTTGGGGAATGAAGATAATATCATCTTTTTTGCATACTTTAATGCTCGAATTGCACAAATTATTCTTCTAAGCAATGATTCAAAACCTAATTTTTTATGGCTAAATGAGGACCCTATTTTAGCTAGTAGATAAAAAAGAAACTTCACAAACTAGATCATGAATAATTTGTTTGGTATCAATCTAGTCACGCTTTGTAGCAATCAAGGAAAATTAATTTGTAATGGTGTAATGAAGTGGTCAAGCTCTGACCAAATTAATTGTATTCATGGGATCGATAGAGATCGATAGAAATATCATAAATTATGTTATGCTTGATATCCCAATTCTATCAAAATAGTATATTTTTACCTCTTAAATACTTGAATATGATCATAAACTTTGCAATGCATGAATCCTCCATAAAAAAATAATTGATAATCGAAGGAACCTAATTTTTGAAAAAAGTAATGTTGATCTCTTTTTAAAGGATTTAAATTGGGATTTAAACATACTAACATATAAGGACAACATTGAAGATTTCTATCATAATTTTACTACAACCCCTTCTATTTTCATTAACAAGTTCTCTATAATGTATCATGTAAAAACAATAATAGAATGACAAACTCTTTATATGACAATGACAATAAAATTGACACAATAGGCATTAGGAATGGTTGATGCTTCTAATGACTATTTAAAACTCAACCAGATAGGTATTTATAAAGCATTTATTAAAAGGGAGAAAATGTACTATATAAAGAGAAAGTAAGAGTGACCATTGCACCTATTTTAGATGGGATCATAAGATAATTTGGAGAAAAGATCTTTAATTCATGAAATGAAGGAAAATAATATGATTCCCTTAAAGGATTTTAATTATGTATGAGTTCCATGATGCCATGGACACCATTTTGAACATTCCTATAAAGAATGAAATTATTTCTTTAGTAAACATAGAGTTCGGGGTTAAACAACTTGTAAGTTTAAAATATAAGGACATTAAAGACAAACAAAATCATTTGAAAAAAATACCTATTCTTATCCCATGTATACACAAGCTCTTCAATTTGGCATTGAAGCATGCCTTCCCTAAACCCTATACACAAAGTCTCATTATAGTTATTTTTAAAAGTTGAGATAAAATAATTCCCCCTACTTATAAGACTATTATAATTAGATCTATTTTATACTAATAGAATGGAATCATTTTGGAAATGAAAATAACTAAAGAGTAAGTTAGATTTAAAAAATATCATTCAACTAATAACTACTTTAAAATTATTAAAAAAAATATAATAATAAACTAATCTTCCATGTTATATTATCTACATTAAAAAACATTTTGAAATAATTTTAATATTGAATGATAAAAATTTGAATCTAAAATTATTAATGATTGAAATAATCTCACAAACTCTTTCATATATTTTTTCAATTTGAAAACATTAAAATAAGTAATACCATTCTAATTATTACATCACTTTTCGATTCAATTTAATATATAAGTAAAATATTCTAAATAAATCCAACCAACATTTTAATTAATATATGCACACATTACCATCAATTTTTTTTTTTCACAAAATCAAATACAAAATATTGTCTATTTCCATCTCGTTTCCTACCTCAAGTATAGTAGATTAACCTTTTACCAGAAATATCTTTGAAAGTTTAGCTTTTATCATGGTCGGCTTTGTTTAGAGCGTACGATATACTATAAAAAGTTTAACCTTCGACTTCAATAAAATCAAGATTGAAGCTGGTCATCTCTCCCTACGTAAATATATTGAGAGTATCTCGATAAATATCGTTTAATTTGTTGTGCCGTTTTCCACAGTATGAGGGAGTTTTCGATACTGAATTAAAACGTTAACAATGGTTGGTCGAACATTATTTGTGGGAAACCTACCTGATGGTGTTAGGAAAAATGAAGTTGAAACCCTATTTGATAGGTACGGACGTATTGTCGATATTGATATTAAAATTCCTAGGAGACCACCGAGCTTTTGCTTTGTTACATTTGAGGATGCTCGTGATGCAGAGGACGCTATTCGTTACTGTGATGGCTATAAATATGATGGCAGACGATTGCGAGTTGAGCGTGTACATGGTGATCGTGGCAGATTTTCATCTCCTGATTCTTACACCAGGTACCCAAACCGAAATAGAGACCGCAGCAGGAGCCAAAATCGAGGCGCGAATCGAAGCCCCGGCAGGGGCAGAAGTCCAAACAGTAGATACCACAGCCGCAGCAGGAGCAGAAGTCGAAGCAGCTACCGAAACCGGAGAGCAAGCCGTAGTAGAAGCCCAAACAGAATCAGGAATCAAAGGCCGAGCCGAGCCGAAGCCGAAGCCCCATCTCCATTTGCAGTACCAGCAGAAGCATCAGGCCCAGCAACTCTTCAATGCGTGGATCACCGTCCTTAGAAGTAAATCCTGAACAAACAAATAACTGAGAATATTGTTACAGCAAATTGACTAGAGAATAGTAATATTTGACAATATTCCAGGCCACTACTATGCAGCGAAGCAGTGGAATATAGGGTTTTTGTTTTGATGTGTTTCTTATTTATCTCTTGTAGGATACCAACTTTTTTTTTGCCGCCGAGCAGTGGAATATAGGGTTTTTATTTTGATCTCTTTCTTATTTCTTATTTATCTCTTATTTCTTATTTATCTATCATATAGCACCATTTTTTTTAATAGTTTTGATCTTGGGAAAGCTACATTTTAGTAGGAAGATAGGTAAAATGTTTACATGAAATGTTAAACATATTAATAATTATAACATACAATAATAAGATAGATACTTCAATCATTACAATGCAGTTTACTAAAAACTTTTATTAACATAAAGTTAAATTTATTCCTAATTCTATACTGCACTCAAATATATATATAGATATATATAATCATTTCATGTTTCTCCCTTTCTAATCACTATTCATCATGATTAGTATCCTATGTACAAAAAACTTAAAAAACAACTCTTACATTCGTTAATATCTTTATTGTTGTTTTTGTTATGTTATAAATACCTTACGTTTCTTATACAACTCATTTTACTAACTAATGTATCTTCGGTCAAATGCACGAAAACATGAATCTTAGTATACTAAAACATGAACCTTAATATGCTTGTAGCACTCTAAAAGATGTAAACAAGTTTTACTATTTCGTCGAGTTATCTAAGGATTTTTATCTCGTTTATCTCTTTTGAGTATGATTCTTCTTAAGTCAAAAGGATAACCATTAATATTTTATCTAAGGATTTTTATCTCGTTTATCTCCTTTGAGTACGATTCTCCTTAAGTCAAAAGGATAACAATTAATATTTTATAATTTATATCCGTTTTAATACTTGATAATTTGACATTAAGTTAGATAAAAATTTAATAAAATTTATATAGCAATAATTAACTAATAATAGCATGAGAAAACTCATGTATGTTTAGATATGTTAAACATATTCATCTTTAAATTGATTGTATCATAATAATATATAAAGATTGTGGGTAAATTATAGAATCTAAACTAATATTATCAAAATCATATTTTTAACATGTATTTTTAACAAATTATCTCAGTCATATCTCTTGAGACCTTTTTGCTCACTATTAATATTACATCAATTTCTTAAGGAATAGTTATATTAGGTTGGCATTTTCTTTAAAGAAATTAAATATTTTTTAGCTGAATTTTAATCTTTTTTAGTAGAGTAATGTGTTCTAAAGTGCATTGGAACTAGTAAAGTAGTGACTCTTATTACTATTATGATTAAGATTGAATGTTTTTTAACAAATATGCTAGCATCATGCTCTGAGGAGGAATCATATTTCTATTCATTTAATGAATAGAAGGATCTAGTTGCAAGCTAAACATGTTATGATGGGAGTGATTAGAGTTTTGTTATGGTAATCCATGCCCCTATTGGATGAATACCAAAACATGAGTGCGACATGAGGTGGAATCATATTGCATTCGATTAGAAATATCTATCCAACCCAATAAGTGTATGACTTAAATTTATGACAAGATTTGGTAAATGATTTGCAACTAAATAATAGATGTAATTGATGATGTATGGTCTGAATAATGCTTGGATAAACTTGAAACTCCACCCACAGACTCCCTGCCAAAAACCCATAAAAACCCAAATATGATTTACTCAATGGTTCCACAAAATGAATAAAACAACCTAACATAGAGAAAATGAACTATGGTATGAAGACTCTGATTGGTTTGAAATTTGGTGTGCGGCATCCTTGCAAAAAAACCCAAAATATTAACCCATAAAGGGTTTGGCGCAAAACCTAAGAAAGAGAAACCCCTCCAATTGGTGCAAATTTCCCAACTAGACATTTGGTCCAAAAATCTACTATAAATGTTCCAAATTTGACCAACTAGAAACACCATAATCCTTTGATAATTTTCCACAAAATTCTCCCAACCCTCGAGCTCTAAGGAGATCCTAATCTACTCAGCAAAATAGACTATGTAAGCTTCCTCTAGGGAGACACATGCACTTCTAGGAAGAGAGAAATTCAATATTCAAATATGGTCCAATCAACTGCTAAAATCTCCCCCAAAATTCTAACTTCTAGATGCTGAAGTGATTCCTAGAAACTCTCCCCCACGAGCTCCTCTAGAAAATCTATGAGTGGCCAAATTAATCGATGCCTCACATATAAGAAATGCACACTACTGGCAACTGACTAAATTGAAGCTTAAGTTGGATTCTACTTGAAATCCTTATTCTCAATGTCTCTCCAAACCCTTGTGCTAATCAACTCTGATCAAATCCATTTATAAAATCAAAATTGGCAAGAATGAAGTCCCCTTCCCTTTTCTCCCCCTTATATAATTTCTCTTCATCTTTCTTCCTTATTTTCTTTTATTTCTTAAGCGAGTAACTAAATTGGTTTTTCCTTTTAATTAGTTAGTGACATTTTTTTAGACCCCCTTCATGCATTGAATCATCTGGTGACCCCCTTCATTGTAAACTATCATTGGTGACTCCCAACCATGGATATCTCTAGATGCCTAGCCCACTCCATTGAGTACAAAATCAATACCTCTCACCACCGAACCCCATGAGAGAGATCAAATGTAAGAACACATTTACATGTAACAAGTCCACCATGTGAAAGTTGTGCTCCACACAATTCATTTCACATTGTCTCACTAGTCAGGTCAATGCATAAGATATGTCTAGGTAACTCTACCTCTTTCTATCCAATGTGCATAGGTAACCTAACAATACTTCAAGCTCCATCTATGTATGTATGAAAAAGGGTTTCCCTGACACTCTAAAATATACTACTTTTGCTGCTTCATTAGGGATTTCAACTATTCCCCAATGTTAGTCAACTTCACCAATGACTTGGAAAAAACTGCCCTTATGTCCTCCAATTCACCATTTTGTTGTAATATGGTTTCTTGGTCTATCTTGGCCTTCTTCTTCATTCTTGGAAGGATGGATTTATGCTATTGAATCTATTGTTGGTGAAAATTCTCTAAAAACCCATAGATAGCCCTATGGGTACATGCCCTACTCACACTACCATTGTTTTAGCTGAGCCATCAACGGGATGATCAATACTGGTGGCTCCTAAGTCACACTAGGTAGATCTAAGTATTTTTCACAACCACTCATGTTATCTGCTTCATGCTCAACCTCGTCATTAGGCTCACTATTCGAAAAATCCTCAATGTAGTGGGCCTTGCCCTTAGTGTGCGTGTTCCCTGGGTTCCATGTATCCTCACATGTGAAGAAAATTTTCCTTCTCCAAAACTCCCTTCTAGTCTCATCATCTAACTATCCTATCCTATCAACTCCTTTTGAGGAGGTTTGGTGTCCTTTCTATCAAATAGCTATATGAGTATTTTCGTGAACTTTGTGTAGAATATCATGCCTACATGAACCAAAGTGACCAACCCATGATACCACCATTCATGTGCATCTCCAACTAAATGTAAGGAAACATACTTTATAACCTCCACCTCTTAAGGAGTTTAGCTCGAGGTATGTGTCCAAATTTTTCACCCACTATTTGGCAAAGCTCCTAACTAAACCATCAATGGTAGGGAGGGTTATATTCCCCATTGTCTTCTGTATGTCTTGATTTGATTAAATTACCTTATATGGTGTAAATGGTTCCACCCCTATGGCATGCGTATTGATGAGCCCCAAAAATGGATAATTATATGGGCTCATTCAACCTACTAATTCGACTTAATCCACCATTCTCATTAGTTTATTGCATGTTTTTTATTATATTTATGCTAATAGAGTGAATTGGGTTAGTCATTATTCCAACAAGTCTAATGTGTGCTTTCTGTAACCTTTTTGGTCAATTTGGAGACAAAATTGAAGGTTTTAGTGAGCACTTGGCAGCCAAATTCGTGGGAGAACAAGGGAGAGGATTTGTAGGAAGGTGTCCCCTTAATTTATGGGCCCTTACCTCGAATTCGCCACCATCATCTCGGAGTTCAAAGGCCACCAAATCAATTAGCACAAGGGCAGCCAAGCAAGTCAAGTAGGACTGCTGTTAACTACAAGTTTTTGGTAGCCGAGTCCCTAAAGTTTAGGAGGACTGTTGGGGTCCTCAATTGGTATAAATAAGAGGGCTTAGGGCCTCATTTTGGTTAGCCATTTGATAGCCAGTAGATAGCTAGTAGTTAGTCATTTTGGTTAGCCAATAGTTAGTCATTTTGTAATTCGATTTTTAGGCAATAGATTAGCTTTGCTTTCAGCACATTTTCAAGTTCTCCTTGTGGACAGTTTTTGGAATGTAACATTTCTTTTGATCAATGAAGATGAATCCAACTTTCCACCAGCTATAAATCTCTCTTAGGAGGCTGTATCTCTTAGGGTTGGGCCCATCTCAAGCGCCTAGTACCTCCTTTGTTTACTTTCATGTGTCTTTGCTGCATTCTTAGAATAAAATCTGCTATTTAGATTTAAATCTTGTTTTGTTATTTAGGTTGTTGTTGATGATTAAAATAGATTTTCATGCTCAGATTTAGTTGATAGGTTGTTAACAGAAAAAGCTTCAAGAAAAGGGCCATCAAACATCTGTGGTTTCACCTCTCCCTTAGTGGGATGAGAAGCTGTGACTAGGATGACTTTGCTGCCCACAAAAACACTGATTTTGCTTTTCCATGCAACCACTAGTGTTTGATTTTCATGTGTAGTAGTTGGTTACAAGTTCAAACTTTCATTTTCTTAGTTGCATGAGTTAAGATACATGGTTTCATTGCAGGTCACACTTCTGTTCATTCTCTTTACTGGCAGCTAGCATATTAGGTCAACGTAACTAGGTCTTTAAATTTACAAGTCTTTGTTGGTTCAGATTGGAAAAACGACTTGCAAAGAACATGTACCACTCCTTCATATACTTATTCTCCATCAGCGCCATCCACTCCACCCTCTACTTAGAATCCTTACCTCGTGTTTGCCACATTTGCTCACATAACCCTAGTTTTTGTGCAATTATTGCCTTAGCCTTCTTCAAGCCAAGTCAACCTTCTACACCTCCGCACCACTCCATCCACCAGTCCTTAGGCCACTTTAGACTCTTATCCTACCTCCAGATCCATACATGCACCTTCCCTCACTCATCCACCTCCTAAAAACCAACTTCCAAGTTTCTTGTAGAAATTCTGGAGTTTCCTATAGAAATCCTGAAGTTTCCTGTCAGACTTCCTGTAGAAGCTCACAAGTGAGGTTTCCTGATAGCCAAACCTTGTGAGACTCTAGGGAAGAGTGTTAGGGACTCCTTAGACCCTCTCTAAACCTTCCCAACCTTTTCCAAGCATTTCCTCTCGCCAACCCACCTCTGCATAGTCAAAATCCAGTTAAAAGCACATGCATGATAATTCTAACAACTTATTCAAAATTACAAAAATATGTTTTCTTCAGATAGTGCTAACTTAGACACATGCATTTTACCTTCCTAGAAGTCAATGGTATCACTTTCAGTAGCTTGCATCCTCTTTTTCGCTTCAGTAGGGCTAGTTGCTAAAATTAGGGTTTGCTAGGGTTTGTATTTCCTTTCCGCTTTTTAGTTTATTTCCGCAAGTAGATTAGCTTCCTTTGAGTTAGCTTTCATCCATAAGTTAAAAAGGTTCTTCTAAGAGCTCAGAGAAGTTGGCTTAAGCTCCTAGCGGAGTTGTGCCAGCTGACCAAGTGACAGCTACGACAAGAGCTAGTACTCGTGCATACAACACCGTCGCTTCCAAGTTTGTTACGAACTACCGGGTTGATAAAATTAAAGAAGGGAGTCCTCGGAGTTGCAGCATTATTGTTGCAAAACTGGGGCCCACCATCTTTTTTGCGCCGTTGCCGAGGAAGCGTCAGAGTATTGGTGATTTCTGTTATTCTTCTATTCTCTACTACAACCTTCTGCTAAGTAGTTGATTTCATTTCCATTTTGCAATTTCATTTCTGCAAAAGTAGATTAGACATTTCCTGCTTTCATAGATTAGAGTTTCAATTCTGCAATTTCAATTCTGCAAGCGTAGATTAGCATTTCGTTTTTGCAATTTCGATTCTGCAAGCGTAACTTAGCATTTCATTCCTGCAATTTCATTTGAGAAAAATAGATTAGTCCTTTCCTACTTTCATTTCAATTCCACATTTTCATTTCATTAAGATAGTTAGTTGCAGTTCAATCTATTTTAGTTTTGCAGGTACAAGAACAAAAATACAAAAATGAACCAAAAATATTTTCTTTCATGCCTTGTAGGAGTAGAGATAAGTTAGAAAAATGATTGCACACACACCTATAAGGTATTTTCCATAAAAAGGAGGACGTATTTGGCCTATCATCTTACTGCTACTCAACTGGACCAACATTTCTATAATTTTCTCATTCTTCTTAAGTGTTATGAAACCAACTCACAAAAAGATAGATCAATGCCTTAGAAATAAGCCTCTTCGAGGGGGCAACCTCCTTTACATTACACAAATGAACAATTCTTAGATGATACAAATGAGAAAACCTCCTTTCTATATATAGGATTCTAAGGGTCACAATATAACCAAAGTCGACCTAACAATAATAATATAAGGGCACAAAAGAAACAATAGTGGTATTCTATAGGGCACAATAATAATAATATGGGGACAATAGGGGCACAACAATAATAATAAGGGATAGAGTGACAATAGTAATGGGGGAATCACTAGTATTATAGGGACCTAACATGCCCGTCTCCTTCAAAAAAGTGTTGTTCTCAATGCTTGAGTAGTTCTGGATACTTCTATATAAACCTCTCATCCTCCCATGTGGAATCTTCAAAGGATAAGTTCTTCCATTTGATGAGATGCTCTAAAATTGATTGATTTCATAGTGGTCGAGTTCTTGTTTCTTTAAATACTTTAGGTTCCAATATGATTTTTCCTTTCTCATCAAGTTTTGGAAATATTGTTTGAACTGGAAGCTTGTCACCTATAACCTTCTCTAAGCATGAAACCTAGAAAATTGGGTGGACTTGAGAAGCTTCAGGAAGCTCCAATTTGTATGCCATAGTACCTATCTTTTGCAACACCTTGTATGGACCATAATACTTTGGTGATAATATATTAACCTACTTAGCTTGCTTGAGGGAAATTTGGTTATATGGTTGTAGCCATAAGAATACCCAATTACCTACATCAAAACTTCTTTCACTGCGATGTTGATCTGCCTATTGTTTCATTCTATTATGCCCCAAGGTGAGGTTATCATTTAAGAGTTGGAGAACTTGTTGCTGATGCTCGATGTGATCTTCCACTACTTGAACCTTAGAATTTTATCTTAAGTATGATGTGATGGATGGTGGATGATATCCATAAAGTGCCATAAATGGGGTCATTTTTGTTGTAGTATGGAAGGAAGTGTTATACCACCATTCACCCAGAGGCAACCATTTTGCCCATCGTGTCTATTTATTAGATACAAAGCAACAAAGATATCCTTCCAAACATTTGTTTACTATCTGAGTTTTCCCATCAGATTGAGGATGATAAGATGAGCTATGAGCTAACTGAGTACCAAGACAAGAAAATAATTTTCTCCAAAAATTTCAGTGAAAATGGGGCCTTTGTCGCTCGCAATAATCTTTGGGTTTCCATGTAGCTTTTGAATTGTTTCTATAAATGCAATAGAAATTGTACTTGCTTCAAATGGATGAGATAATGCACAAAAGTGTGCATACTTGGTAAGTCGTTCAACTACCACCATGATAACACTCTTTCATTCAGAATTGGGTAAACCTGTGATACAATCCACTGAAACCTCCTCCCAACTTTGGCTTTGAATGGATAAAGGTTGTAATAAACCTAGGGTCTTAATTGTTTCAACTTTATTTTGTTGATAAATAGAACATTCCACCACAAACTTTTGAATATCCAATTTAAGGCCATCCGAAAAAAAATCCTTCTTAGCCCTGTAGTAGGTTTTTAGAAATCGTAATTGTCATCCTGAGGGAGAGGTGTGTAATTCCCTAAGAATATTTTGTTTGAGTTGGGAATTCTTAGATAGGTATAACCGATCCTTGTACCTTAACGAATCTTGTTTCCAGCTAAATGTATCAGATGTACTGGGATCTTGTTATATCTTTTGAATGAGTGCCCACACTTCCTCGTCATTCTTCCATTCATCCATTGCTTTATTTATCTAATCTAGTTGGATAATAGAAATGGTGCAAAGAAATGCTTCCACATCCTCATCCTTTCTTTACAGTGCATCTGCCACAACATTTTTCTTTTGTTTTTTTGTAGATGATTTCAAAGTCATAACCCAACATATTTGTGAACCATTTTTGTTGTTCTTATGAAGATAATATTTGTTCTAAAAGGTATTTATGACTATCATGATTTTTTTTTACCTTGAAGTGTCTTTCCATTAGGTAGGATTTCCATTTTTTAAGTGCATGTAGTATTGCCATCATTTCCTTCTCATAAATAGCTTTGTTTAAATACTTTACTTTGATTGGATGACTTTCGAAAGAAATGGGTCTTTCTTCTTGCACTAAAACAACACAAATTCCATTTCCTAAGGCTTCACATTCGACAATAAAGGTTTTGTGAAGTTTGATGTAGCTAAGACTGGTTCTTGGCACATTGCCTCTTTAAGATGTTCAAAGGCCTCGGTTTCTTCCAGAGTCTAGGAAAATGCATCTTTCTTTAATAATGTTGTTAGAGGTTGTGCTATTCTCCCATAATTATTAACAAACTTGTGATAATACCCTGTTAACCTGAGAAATCGTCGTAGATGCTTTATGGATGTGGGGATTTTCCATTCCTTAATGGTTTTAGTTTTGCTAGGGTCTACCTTAACACTTTCATGAGATAAAATATGACCTAGATATTCCACCTCTTATACTCCAAGGAAACATTTGGATATCTTTTCGTATAATTGTTTCTCCTCCAATAGATTGAGCACAATGTCAACATGTTGGACATCATCCTTCGAAGACTTGCTACAGATTAGTATATCATCAGAAAATGTTAACACCAATTTTATAAGTAAGGGTTTGAAAATGGAATTCATCAAACCTTGAAATGTAGAAGGTGCATTAGTAAGGCGAAAAGGCATGACAAAAAATTCATAATGACCCTCATGAGTTCTAAATGCTGTTTTTGGAATGTCTTCAGTCTTCATTATGATTTGATGATATCCTGAATGAAGATCCAACTTGGTGAGCTAAATTGATCCATGCAATTCATCCAATAATTTATCAATGATAGGAAGGGGAAATTTTTCTTTAATAGTGAGCTTGTTGAGTTCCTTATAATCTGGACACATGCGCCATGATCCATTCTTATAGTGAACCCTTACTACTAGAGCAGAGAAAGAACTTTGACTAGGTTGAATTATACTAGCCTCTAGCATTT
>APFE030610622.1:2935-129278 GCA_000404065.3 Pinus taeda
GACCTAACAATAATAATATAAAGCCACAAAAATAACAATGGAGGGATTCTATGGGGCACAATAATAACAATATGGGGATAATAGGGGCACAACAATATTAATAAGGGATGCAACTACAATATTAATGGGGTAATCACTAGTATTATAGGGTCCCAACAGTAGGAGTCGGACACACCCATCATGTCAATACTACACTTAGTTTGACCACACAATAGAAGAATTCCTTGTGTTGATAGCTAATATGTAGGAGAAGAAGGCGCAGCCTCATCATCCTACACAGAACTTGCAAATGATGAGGACTGAGCCCTGCGAGAAAGATCCAAATGTGAATATCATGCTGCAAAGCAAAATAATGACTGGTGATGATAAAGGAAAACAACCTGAAAAAAGTGGGTGGGTCCGCAAGGCCCCAGAAAAGGAGGTTTGGTTTGATCTAGAGCACGTGAAGGAAATTTTTATGGAGGTGAACAAAAGCTTCGTTGAGGACTCTACCTCAGGAAGTCAGGACAAATTGCCAGCAATCAACGTGCCTACAAAGGTTGACCCCTCTATGCTTACCACCTTCTTGGAGACTTGTATGAAACTACTACGTGATATAAAGGTTGTGAAAGGGCTACAAGAATTGATAAATAAATGCACTGGGAAGTAAAATGCTCCTAAAGGACACCATGTAGTCAGAAAGATTGGAAAAAATAAGACAAGGACAGGGCACGAGATGAAGCTCACCGCGCAATTAGGAGACTATGAGATGGACTAGGTTATTTTGGATCTGGGATCTGATACGAATGATTTTCCTAAATAGACATGGGAGAGAATGGGGAGTCCTACACTGCAGTGGTCTCTGATTTAGCTGAGGATGGAAAACCAGTAGATTATTATCCCTATGAGACGATTGCATGGAGTGACTGTAGATATAGAAGGTGCGAGCGCGCTGGATGATTTTGAAGTAATATAGATTGTTGATGCCAGAAACCCATACCCCGCGCTCCTTGGTATTGATTGGGCTATTGGCATGAATGGGGTCATAAATTTAAAGAAGCGGACAATGTCATTTAAAAAGAAATCACTCTGTGTTGTAGTACCATTAGACCCTGCAGAAGGACCACGTTATATTGAACTGGTCCACAACTATGAGGAAAGTGATGATGATTTGGATCAAATATACAAAATTATAGCACGAGACCAAGATTTCATTAATCCAACAGTTGATGGATGGATTGCTTGGGACCGCAAAAGCTCCTGTACCTCAGACTCAGATGAAGAATTGGAGCATTAGTAGAATAGGTTGCATGAAGTATCTACGTTGCGCTACAATATGATGACTAAATAGTTACAATGTGTGTCATTGGAGGTAATAATTTTACCTTATTACGATCATTTAACCGATTTAGATAATTTTTTGGATGCTTTTAAAAGAGAAGTCTTAGAGGATCATCGTTTTCAAGCACTGGATTTGGCATTGCGCATTACTCCCGCTTGATGGTGGGGTACACACAAGGACATCTTTGATGAATGGTGCGATTATAAGAGGATGATGAGGATGTGATTTAGCAATCCTAAATTGCAGTTAACTGAGAAATATGATGGGACGAATGACCCGCATGATCATTTAGTAAAGTGGACTAAAGTCTATGGAACGGAGTTGTAGCCAGAGTGGGTGCACTTCTTCTATCACACTTTGGATATAATCCCTATGAATTGGTACTTGGAAACAGAGCTCTACCATGGCACCGGGGAGTGGGATATCTTAAGGGAAGGCTTTTTGATGACCTTCAGTTTTGAAGACGGATTCGAAATAATTGATGAGGCATTGCAGGAGGTTAAGGTAGCGATCTTTAGAATTCTGCAGGATCCTTTGGAATTGGTTCAACCATATTGGAGCACCCAGTTGCGCCATGCACTGGAATGCTATAATGTGACTGTTGATGGGAAGGATGTGGATCCAAGGAATATCAATATCCTAGAAACAAAACGCCACCACAAGGTTTAAGGTCCACAGATAGAGAACTTGGATACCACCGTGTCATTGAAGACTAGGCAAGTAAACATTGGTACTGAAGCAGAGCCAAAATTTTCAAAGATTGAAGATTACTGGGATGATGCCACAGTGGCTAAAGTTGCTGAGTTACTCCGCGAGTACCAAGATATTTTTCCTACAAAATTTTCAGACTTGAAAGGCATCATAGGAAATTTGGGTGTGATGAAAATAACTTTGAAACTAGATGTGAAGCCCATAAAGCAAAGGCCATATCACCTTAATCCCAAATGTAAGGAAAAGGCCCACTTGGAGCTGGAAAAGATGCTTGAGGCAGGATTTATTGAACCAGTGGAGGAATCTAATTGGGTGATCCTAATGTTAGTTCAAGAAAAGAAGCAGAAGGGAGAGATAAGGATTTGCATAGATCTAAGAAAGCTTAACAATGCCTGCGTCCATGATCCTTTCCCAATGCCATTTACTGATGAGGTATTGGACAATGTTGGAGGGAAAGAGGCCTACTCATTCACTGATGGGTTCTCTGGGTACCATCAGATTAAGATCACACCAGAAAACAGGAGTAAAACAACCTTTGTCACTGAATGGGGTTGTTTTTAGTTCACGGTGATTCCATTCAGACTTAAGAATGCACTAGTGATATTCTCCCACGTAGTCATCGCGACGTTCAAAGAGTTCATTCACAAATTCTTTGAGGTATATTTTGATGACTGGACCGTGTTTGGGTTAGTAAAGCACCATGTGGCCAGTCTACATAATGTTGGATATGTGTCGAAGATATCAGATCGTGTTGGACCTGAAGAAGTGCTTATTCAGTGTCCTGTTTGGAATTTTGTTGGGTCATGTGGTGTGAAAGTAAGGACTAATGGTGGATCCTGCCAAGATTGCAGTAATAGTCAATTTGGAGGCCCCAAGGAGTGTCAAATAGTTGCACACAATGCTGGGCCATACTTGGTATTATCGAAAGTTAATTAAGGATTATGCGCAGATTGTTGTGCTTATGGAGAAGCTACTGAAGAAGAACGTTACATTCTGTTGGGATGAAGAATTTTAGCGTAGTCTCGATGTATTGAAATAAAATATGGTCACCGCGTCAATCTTGGTCTTCCCGGATTGGTAGAAGGAATTCCATGTGCACGTTGATGCCTTGTGTATTGTGTTGGGAGTAGTGCTGACATAGGCTAGTGAAGGAGATATGTATCATCCTATAGAATTTGTGAGTCAAAAGTTGTTGAAAGTTGAGAAGAACTACTCAACGACAGAGCTTAATGCTTTGGCTATGGTGTATGCGCTCCAAAAATTCAGATACTATTTGTTGGGCAGACATTTCAAGATGTACACAAACCACTCTGACTTGAAGTACCTATTCAATAAGCCTGTGTTGGGGGGGAAGATATGTAGATGGTTGTTGTTATTTCAAGAATATGACTTTGAGGTAATTGTGAAGCCAGAAAGGTTGAATGCAGGACCTGGCCATTTGTCACGAATCAAAACAGGGGAGGAGCCTACTAATTTGGAAGAAGGGTTTCCCAACACGCAGCTCTTTGTAGTGTGTGTAGTAGACAACCACTTTGCAAATATTATCCACTTTTTGACCACAGGGACGACTCTAAAAGGCTACACCAGTCAGCATAAAAAGGAGTTGGTAGTACATATGGCTGATTTCTTGGTAATTGCAGGACATTTATACACTATGGGTTCAGACGAGATACTCCGAAGGTATGTTCCTGATTTCGAAAGAAACAGCACCCTTGCGGAGGCTCATGGAGGGGCTACATGTGGGCATTATGCAGGAAAGGCAATGGCGCAAAATATTTTGTGTCGGGCTATGGTGGCCTACTTTAAATAAGGATACTAAAGCATATTGTAAGGCATGTGATGCATGTCAAAGAATGGGCAGGCCATTACGAAGGGATGAGATGCCCCTGAATCCTCATGTTTCACTACAGCCATTTGATAAATGGACTATTGACTTTGTAGGATGAATTCAGGCCCTAGGTAAAAATACAGGGGCACGCTATATCATCACCAGGACAGAATACCTGACCCGATGGGTGGAGGCATAGTTGTGAAGGATTGTGCAGGAGCCACAACTTCTAAATTATTATTTGAATACGTGTTAACCAGGTTTGGTAGCCCAAAAGTGTTAATGAGTGATCGCGGTACGCAATTCCTCAATGAAGCAATTGGCGCGCTAACAGAAGAGTTTCAGGTGTATCATCAAAAGAGTATGCCATGTCATCCTTAGGCTAATGGGATAGTGGATACTTCAATAAGATATTGGAGAATGCGTTGATAAAGGTTTACAACACGCAGCAGAATGATTGGGATATGTGTGTACCGGCAATATTATGGGCATACAGGACCACTTGCAAAAAACTAACAGGTCAGACACCTTTCCAATTGGTCTATGGCATAGAAGTTGTGATTCCTATGGAATATATCATGCCTAGTCAATGCATAGTAGCTTTCATAGGGATGGCGGACCGCATAGCCTTGGAAGAATGGCTCACGCAGTTGATGGAGCTCAAAGAGGATAGATTCTTGGCTGGATTTCATCAGCAGGTACAGAAGGAACGTGAAAAGCATGGCACGATCGAGACATCAAGTTGCACACATTTAAGGTAAATGACTTGGTTTTATTATATGATAGTAAGTTCGATAAGTTTCCAACAAATTTTCAGATGCACTGGTTGAGGCCATATGTCATCAAAGAAATCGCCGATGGGGACATGGTTCATCTTGCAAAGCTGAATGGAGAACCTTTTCTGGGACGGGTGAATGGAAGTCAGCTGAAGTTGTATCCAGGAGATCTAGATCAATGACTATATGGTGGTCAAATAGTCTTAGTTCTCCAGGTAGTTTTAAGGAAGCACGGGGCTATAAACTGCACTGCCCAGTTTTGGGGACTACGCGACAGGGGCTGCGCGAAACAGGGTGATATCACAGTACCAAAAGCCACGCAAGGGGAGTTGTGCTATGGGGGGAGATACCACACAACACAACTAGAAAATGATTGTTAGAGTCATTTTTCATGATTTGACAGCCAGGATATGGTTAAGAGGAGTGGGTGGGCGACATTTAAGGCTAAAATCTTTGGAGATTTGCCGCCAAATCAGAATTAATGGACGATTTTTGGGGGGAACAATCAGATTTGAATTCAAATTCCCCTATAAATTGCACGTGTCAGTCCAGCATAGAACACTTTGCACCCTTAGACTTTTTGAGTTGTGTTTTCTGTCGCTTATGAATCATAAGTTTTTCAAAGATTTGGTCCCAAGCACTATGTTTGATAATCTACCTAAGGAAACTTGACAATTCATTTACATCACTATGTCCGAACCAGATGAGACTTCAACCATCGGAGGAATTGTTTCCTCCGAAGGAGCGGCAACAATAGTTGTGAGCATGGAAGCTCTGGCATCGAGGTCACCTAGGTCGAAGCCTACACCAGTGGTTAAGATCCATAAGCCGAAGAAAGACCAAAAGAAAAGGTTGGTGCCAGTGTGTGAATCGCCTAGAAATTATTCTGCTACCCATGCATAGAAGAAGGACAAGTAGCCTAAGAAGGTTGTAGACTTGGAGGCTGAAGAGGGCATTGAAGATATAGATGTTGAGGACGTGGGGCCCATCTCCAAGTTTCCATAGTATATCCCTCCATGTAAATGGAAGGTGAAGGTCACCAAGGACTCAGACTCAGAAAAATTCGTCATCCACACGCCCCTGTTGCCCAAAAAGATTACCTTTGAAGGTTTGCACTTGGCGCGGGTTCCCCTCTTAAAGATGGAGGATTGGGACTTGACTGACAATGGTAGGTTCCCCCACCTCGTGATGGAGAATTATATTAATCGTGTATATTACAAATACTCTGGTGTCACGACATTGGAGACAGTTTAGTGGATCTGTGGAGTTGAGAAGTCTGAGTTATTGAACCTACTGTGGGTGCCTCACTACCACCGCTCTAACATAAATACCACCTGTATATGGTAGCTACTGACTCTGGTGCACAATGGGTGCTTATGGCTTGGCATGCTTATCCCTATTACGGACATGCTCATCCACAAGATCACACTCCTGCCACATGTAGGCTTGAATCCAACCAAGGAGTTTGGCAGAGAGACTTAGTAGAGAAGACAAAGAAGAAATTTGATCTTCTCAAGCAGTTGTACAGGTACTCCATAACATCCATCAACAACCCCATGGTGAAAACTTCCACCCAGATACTAGTCGGAAAAGTCATGAGGAAGTACTACATGGACGAGGTTTCGACGCCCGTGATCTCGTTAGCTGTACAATGCGCGGAGGGCGTGCATTTTAAATGGTCGTGCTATTTATGTAGCAAGTTCCTTGTGAACTATTGCAAGGCTCAAGATGAGAGAAAGACCTTCCACTATGCATGGTTGATGCTCTCCATTGTGTTGGTTGCTTGGGAGCTACCGGAGGACAGTTAGTTTCCTCCATTGGAAGAAGGTTTGTTGGAGGCTGCACATTTTTCCTCCCTTTGGGCCATGAAGGACCCCGCACGGATCATAGAAACGAAGATTTTCTGGGTTTTTATGGAAGTGAGCATCTGCATGGCCATCAACCAGTGCCCACGGTTGTCCACAACTTTGTATGAACAGTTGTTAGAGTATGCATAATTCAAGGAAGACTTCCACCACGTTTATATCTGAGCACGGAAGGATCCGGACTAGAAGTGGTTTGATCTGTTATATCATGCCATGGAGGATTCGATTCAGGAATTAATTAAGTGCTAGCCAATAGAATGGCGCTCTCTGTCCGACTTGGAATCGAGTACAAGCAAATGCGTGGGGAGTTAAATAGATAAAAAGAGGAAGGATGCAGTGAAGAAAGCAGCACATACGTTGGTCGCGTAGCGAAAGAAGGAGGCTGAGGAGAAGGCTCGATTGGAAAAGGAGTGCATTGTAAAACAGCAGGCTAAATAAGAGCAGCACGACACTGAGTGAAGCAGTAAATCCCCTTCACCCAAAACCGAAGAGGAAGAGCAGTCGGTGCAGGGAGGTGGATTCAATGAAGGGCATATCACTCCATTATGGGTAAAAAGTTATAGAGAACAATAGCAGGAGGGGTCTCGGAAGAAGACAAAGGCAACCAAGCCACCACTGGATCCAATTACACTAACGAAGGGTGACCTCAAAGATATTGGGGACAAAGTGTGTGACACTACAGTCGATCTGTTGCAGAAGTTCGAGAAACAACACTTGCATTCCTTAGCTGATATTCAGAATGATCTATGCGAACTACAAATCTAGACCAGCAAAATTCAGGTGGGCACAGTTCCGGTCAGCGTGCATAGAAGAGCTTGGCACCAGGGACAAGTCAAGGTGTAGAGATGGTCAAGACAGTGAATCTCAGGATAGTCGCATTGCCAAAAGGGTCCCTGAGTGAAAATTCATTTGATGATAAGATCATTGTTAACACCTTAAAGAACAACGGCCTCAACATTGTAGCGCTCCCCAACGAATATCTTCACGCGTTGCAATCAGATGTGATAGCGAAATTGAGATCGCGAGAGCAGTGCGCTCTCATTTTAATGAGTGAGTATAAGGTGAACAACAAACAAATGTTCATAGATAAGATGAAGGCCTTGAAGGAGAGGGATACAATCCAGGCATAGAGCGCCCAGCTGGCAGCCGCAGTTGCAGAGGCATTCAGAAGAGTGCTAGAGTTGCACATACCTGAGGACGCACCGCTCGAGGCCAAGATCAGGAAGCTAGTTGTGGGCGTCTACGAGGTAAAGGCAGAGGTGGAAAGAGTTCAATTTGAACTCAATATGAAAAACATGGAACTGGAGCTTAGGTCACAGCCTTCGACACTACCTGAAGTCAGGGAATAGCACGAATATGTTGTCAAGGAAGGGATAGATATTGTGGATGTCATAATATTTAATTGCACATCTTTATTCGAACAGACCATGGAAATGGTGATGGCCCTGTAGGAAGATCCCACCATGAAGATATTTAATACAAAGATCTACAAGCTTCAACAGCAGTATGACGAGGTTAGGGCGACAGGCGCTCCATTACTACAGCGCAGCGCCTCGCCAAGTTGCAGGAGGCAAAGCAGCGCCTTGCACAAGCAGAAGCAGTGAAGAAAAAAGAGGGAGTGCTTAAGGCATGGTTGGGTCCTTAGTTGGACGAAGCCTACAAAGTCTCAACCAACATCTAGGAAACATTTATGAACTTGCAGCTCATATAGCAGAAGATCAAGTGAGTTGTCGAAGGACCAGCTACAGAGCAACTAGTTGAACAGGTGAAGCAAGTAGCCATGCAGAGCATGGATGAAGTAGTAGTTGTGTAGGTGGAGCTGGGGGATCTTTGAAGCAATATAACCATGCCATCCAAGTGACTCAAGGATGAGTCACGACCTTTGTGTTGGGGTCCTATTGGGATGGGGTCCCCTGGGTTAATTTTGGGGCAAAAGCCCAAATTTTTATGTAAAAATATGTAAAGTCACCACAAATTATGGACATGGGGCATGAATTTAGTTAAGAGTCAAAAAGGGTTTTACCCTCAGTCATGTAAACTTGAGTCGGTTTTTGGAGATCTACCCATGGTCCTTGGACCATGGAATTGTATAAATAGGTGTGTCTAAGGCAGATCAATGGAGATAGAATTCTTTTGTCTATGGGTATGATAGAAGGAGTCTAGAGGGTTAGAGCGGGAAGTAAGAGGAAAGGCTCTGCAACTAAGTGCGTAGAGGCCTAGAGTAGTGTCTGCAGCTGAGTGCATGAACCCCTACAGCTGAGTGAGCAGGGAAGTATTGACTCTGTAAATCTATACTGAAGATCAATAAAGAAGATTGTTGCATAAATTTCTATGTTTTATCTCTTTACTTTTGTTATGTATGATTGTGATATATGTGATAAAATGATGTCTTTATAAAATAATGATGCATTGATGTGTGAAGTTACTTGATCCATCTTATCATCTGAAAGTAATTAATGTTAAGTGATTATGTGAAGATCATAATTCTTTTCGTTAAAGTTATCGAAAATTTAGGTAGATCTGAGTAAATATTGATCTAAGGGTAGTCTATGGTGTACGTAAGTAGCTAATTTTCCTGTTCAGGGTTTGCAAAACCTAGTCGTAGGCCTTCACTTAGGTCTGGAGGCCATTTGAGGGGAGTTATAGCGCTGAGCCTTAAGGGCTTAGAAATTTGCACAAAGGCATATCTAGGTCATAGAAATACATCACACTGATCTATGGATGCGGAAACTTGGTTCCAACATCCCCCCATACTGCTTTGGGTGAGACTTCAGTCCGCGCTACGCGAATTGATGCCAAAAGGACCAATATTGTGGGGATTTGTTTGGCGCAACTAACTCTAAACCTGGGTCAGGACCCACTATGCCAACATTCCTTACCTCAAGGATGAGAAAGAAAAGATACAGAGATTCATCAGTGGATTTCCTTTTTCATTCAAAGACCGGATTGAGTTTTATGGGCCTTGTTCTTTGGAGGAAGCCATCAAGTGTGACTGGAAGGGTAATGAGAAGACTAAAGTAAAATGGCACAAGAAATGAGGAATATCTTAGGATACAAGTGAGAAGGAAAATGTAGTGCTTCATAAGAATTTTAATGCAGCTGAGAAAGAACATGGGTCTCAGCCTCGAGAGCAGAAGAATAAAGGCAGTGACATGGAACCGTTGAAGTGTTGGATTTGTGGTAAAGACAATAATAAGAAATATTTTCCATTGTACTAGGGTGATGGGCCATAGATCTATAGTTCTCAAGAGGCACAGACAGTTGGAGATTTCGGTCATAGTATTCCCCGGATCTATGCAGCACTTGATAACATCAAGGCAAACCATGAGGCATCTATTATTGATATGGAAGGTAAGATTTGTGATCGTTTTATTTCCATTTTGATTGATCTTGGATCTAATTATAGCTATGTTAGTCTTGACATGGTGGGTCAATGTCGTTTGAATAAATAAATGCATGTAGAATCTTGGTTGGTGTAGTTGGCTGCAGGGATCAAGATAAGAGCTCATTGTTGGGTAGCAGAGGGCCAGCATAACAGTTTTGGGGCTCAAAGCCCACAATTTTGGGGAAAGATATGGTAAGGACTCAGCGAAGTGCATGGAGCGTGAATTGTAATGAGTCAATTCAAGGGGTTTTCTGCCCAAAAATAATGTAAAATAATAGGAAGTGAGTCGGCCTACCCATGGTCTGCGGACCATGGGAATATATAAATAGAGCAAGGCTCTATGGATAGAAGTTAGTGGTTAGAGAAGTCTTTGTCTTGGTTCTGAGTATTATGGTTGTTTGAAGACAGTATTTTCTGCATCTGTAAGTCTAAGTCAAGGGTGTTGGTAGATAGATAGAGGCTCTGCAGTTGTGTGTACAAAGGCCTGGTAGAGTCCGCAGTTGTGTGCGCAGAGGCCTGGTAGAGTCCGCAGCTATGTGCGTGGACCCCTACAGTTGAGTGTGTAGGGAAGATCTGGTTGTATTGGTGGAAGAGTTAAATATATATAAGTTGGTTTTGAAATATTGTGTTGATTCTGAAACATCGTGGATCTGGTTAATTTTCTAGTTTATTTATCTATTTGATCTATGTGCCTATGCTTATATTCTGAGTTTATGCAAATATTTAACATTTCTGGGGGCGCACATTGGTTATCTCTATTAAATGTTTGCTTAAATACTGTAAGAAGTAAATCTGATCTGTAACGAACTCAATATTAATAAGTATTAAGGATTTTCCTGGCTCCGGATCCACGCGGAGCAGAGTAGCGTGGGGCCATAGAACGGTGAATGACCCCTCCATACCACATCACAACATCCCAAGGGTGTGGAAACCTGGTTCCAACACCCTCCCCTACTACCTCGGGTGAGACCTCAGTCCGCACTCCGCGGGCTGTTGCTGAAAGGGTCGGTAGCTGCGAGATTTGTTTAGCTAATAACTCTTACGAACCTGGGTCAAGCCCTAATAAGCCAGCACTCACCATTGGGTGAGATCTTGTGCATTTGAGCTTAATGGCATGCTTATAATAGCACATCTGAATGTGCTTCCTTTGGGTTCATATAACATGCTTTTGGGCATGGATTATTTTTTTACTGAGAGGACCAAAGTAGATTGGTATGAGAAGGCCATTGATTGCCTGGATGATGAGGGAGAAAAGAGAATCTTGGAGGAAAAGAAGAAACATACATTAGTGAGAATGGTTGCAGATATGTAAGCTAAGTGTAGTGGTAAGAAAGGGTGTGCATTGTTTACAATTCATGTTTCTAGTGACAAAGGGAAGGATGTTGAGGATGATCAGGTCCTGAGAAAGTATCATGCCTTGCAATAGTTTCAGGATGTGTTTCCTACAGAGATGTCGGAGTTTCCTCCTCATAGAGAGGTGGATTTCTCTATTGAGTTGGTACCAAGAGAAACACCAGCATCTAAGGCACCATACAGGATGAGCACTCCGGAGTTGGTGGAATTGAAGTTGTATCTTATAGAGATTCTTGACAATGGAAAATAAGTCCAAATGTGTCGCCTTGGGGTGCACCAATGTTGTTTGTAAAGAAGAAGGATGGTACTCTTAGATTATCTATTGATTACAAGGAGATAAACAAGGTGACTATCAAGAATAGGTATCCATTGACTCAGGTTGATGATTTGTTTGATCAGCTAAATGGAGAAATGTTATTTTCGAATATTGATTTGAGATCAGGATATCATCAAGTGTGAATCAAAAAAGAAGACATCTACAAGACTGCATTTCATACAAGGTATGGGCACTATGAGTTTGTAGTGGTTCCTTTTGGTCTTACCAATTCTACAACCACCTTCATGTGTTTGATGAACAGTGTGTTGCACCCTTACCTGGATAATTTTTTGATAGTCTTTGTTGATGATATATTGGTATATTCAAAGAATGAGGAGGAGCATGAAGAGCACCTAGCAATGATATTGAGATTGTTGAGAGAGCATCAGTTGTATGCCAAGCTCAACAAGTACATTTTCTTTAAGACTCAAATTCATTACTTGGAACATGTTATTTCTAAGGAAGGGATAGCAGTGGATATGGAAAATATTAATGCTATCATGGAGTGGCCAATTCCGAGGAATGTGGACAAGGTCAGACCATTCATGGGACTAGTAGGTTATTGCAAGCGGTTCATCAGGAACTTCTCTAAGATTGGATATCCTATCACATCCTTGTACAGAAAAGGGAAGAAGATTGAATAGACTATCAAGTCTGCAACTAGTTTTGATGAGCTAAAGCATCTTCTTACCAATGCTCTAGTTCTGAAGATTACAGATCCTGATAAGGAGTTTGAGGTTTGTACATATGCATGTAAGGAAGGACTTGGTGGATTTGTGATGCAGGAAGGACAGGTGGTGTATTATGAATCAAGGAATTTGAAATAGCATGAGCAAAACTATGTGACTCATGATCTTGAGTTGGAAATTATCATTCATGCATTGAAGATGTGGAGACATTATCTCCTTGGTAGGAAGTTCGTCTTTATGAGTGATCACAATGGACTGAGGTATTTGTTTGACCAAACCAATCTGAATGTAAGGAAAGCTAGATGGTTGGCTACTCTGAGTGTTTTTTATTTTGAGATCAGGTATATCAAAGGCAAAGAGAGTAGGGTTTTATATGCTCTCAGTAGGAAACTACAGGTGAATCATATTTCAGATGTGATCTCTTATGGGACATATTTACAGGAGATGATCTTACATGCAAGGCAAAATGATGAGAAGTATTAGCAGTTGAAACAGATATTGCAACAATAGGGTGAGGGTGATCAGGATGAGGAGTATCACCTCACAATAGATTATTTGATCATATTCAGGAATAGGATCTATGTGTTATATAGTAGGAAATTGAAGAAACTTATTTTGAAAAAGTTTCATGTCAATCCATATTTAGGCCATGCAAGATATCAGAAGACTTTAATAGTTGTTAAGAAATTCTACTATTGGCTGAATTTGAATAAAGAGGTGGTTTAGTTTGTTGTCAAGTGTTTGGACTATCAACGGGTGAAATTTGAATGAAAGCATTCGACTAGTTTGTTGCAACTTATTCTAATTCCAAAATGGAAATGGAAGGTCATTTCAATGGAATTCATTATAGGTTTTCCTAGGAAATCAAAGCAACATGACTCCATCATGGTTGTAGTTGACACGTTGAGCAAGGTATCTCACTTCATTGTAGTGAACTCTACAAATTCAGCTACTAAGGTAGCTCATATATTCAGTAGGGAGGTAGTGAGGTTGCATGGAGTTCTCGAGAATATTATATCATATAGAAATTCCAAGTTCACTTCCAGGTTTTGGAAGAATTTGTTTGTAGGTGTGGGGACAGAGTTAGCCTTCAATATATCTTATCATCCATAGACAGATGGTTAGACAAAGAGGATTAATAGGATCCTTAAGGATATGTTGAGGATATATTTCATGAATCAGCAAAGGAAGTGGGAGGAGTATCTTCCACTAGTGGAGTTTTATTATAATAATGGGTCAGGAATCCTTGAAGATGAGTCCATTTGTGGCTCTATATGTGTGGAGTTTCAATACTCTTATAAAATGGAGTGATCTAGTAAACAGGGTGTTGATTGGACCGAATATGTCGGCAGAGATGGATCAATATATGTAGGCTATTAAAAGGAATTTAAAGGTGGCACAAGATAGGCATAAGAACTATACGAATCAGCATAGAGCATTCAAGGAGTTTCAGGTTGCAGAGCATGTGTTCTTTTGTATCAATCCCAAGAGGATTTCCTTGAGGATTGGGCCATATGCCAAGTTGACACCTCGGTATTGTGGTCCGTTTGAGATCCTTGAGAGGATTGGACCAATGGCCTATAGACCTGATTTGCCACCATCAGTCAGATTCCATGATGTTTTCCATGTTTCATTGCTTAAGAGATATGTACAAGATGTTTATCATGTGATTGATTTATCTGTATTACAGATGGAACCAGAGGGTGAGTTCCATCCGAAGCCACAATGCATATTGCGGTGAAAATATCTCATGCTCCAGAACTGAGTGATAGAGAAAGTTAAAGTGCAGTGGAAGCACTTTGGGCTAGATGAAGCTACATGGGATATGGCTGATCAGATGCAGGCATTATATCCTTCTTTATTTGTTGGTTGAAGAAAATATGTTTTTGATATATGTATATGTATATGTTTTTCATTGTAAATATTGCATCGAGTTGTGCTTATAAATCTCCAATAAGTAGTATGTTTGTCAACAATTTGTCATTATAAATACTCAAAAGAGTTGTTTTATAAAGCTCCAGTAAGTAGTATTCTTTGTTGGTCTTAAGTGTCATAGAACACCGAGGAGGGTGTTCCCCCAAGGGGGAGAGGTTTCTAACAACCTTGGGTTGATTTTCCATGTAAATGGAAGGACATTATAAAGACAAAAAGAAGACCAAGGTCATGGAACACATATTGCAAGATGAATAGAGGGAAAAACATTAAAGTGGGTATCACTTGTGGTTAATTAATGGTTATGGAAATTGGCATTGGCATTGGAAAAAGGTAATAAATAGAAATTTAATCAAATAAATAAACAAAATTAGGACAACAAAAAGATGAAGAGACGAGAATGTGCATGCAAGGGAAATTAGAGAGAAAATTAAGGAAAATGAAAGAAAAGGGGAAAAGAAAGGAAGAGACACCAAACATCAATGATAAAAAGGTATCTGAAAAACAATTGACAGCTTTTGATCAGTTTCAATTTTGGAAAACTTTAGTTTTTCTAAGGAAGAAATTGTACTCCAAGAAAGAGAGAATAAGCAAGGGAGCAAGCAAGCAAAGGAAAGCAAGGGAGTGCAAGGATAATATTGAAAGAGAAGCTAGATCAGGAAGATTTTGCAGGTAACAGGTTGCATGTGTTTTTTCCTTGCTAGGATTTCAATGCATGGTGCATGCATTTAGTTTACATGATTACTTTGATGTCATTGGCATGGTTTTTTCCTATATTAATGATGGTTACAGCCTTGCCTTTCCATTTCCTGTATATCCATGGTGTGATGGGATTCATTCTTGGTTGATATTTGGATTGTCAAAATATTTTGGTTCTGGGTGAGGTGGTCTTGGGAAAATCCCAAGGGTTAGGGGTGGATATGGGTTTCTCCAAGAATCCCTTGACAGGTGGGTGGAGATAGGAAAATTCCTCTAGGTATGGTGAAGAAATTATGAGGCATCGAATCTTGTGTTGGTTTGGTGATTTATGGACTGGTTAGGTGAAATCACTATGGTTGAGGGTTGAGGTGGTTTAGCCTCTAGATTCCCTAGTTTGTTTTGTTTTGGTTTATCCCATAAGATCCCACATTCAAGCTTGTAATATGGCATGGGAGTGATTGGTTGAAAGAGAGATTTGGTTCAGCCCAATCTATGATCGGGTGGTACATGGAAGTCCCGGACTTGGTTGGAAATTTCATATGTTATTATGTGTTGATTCTTATTGAGGTTAAAGAACACAAGTTCTGATTTTAGGTATGATTTTATGACTTGTTTGTCATGGTTCTAATCTGGTTAAATGTTGGTTACACATATGGTATGTTTCTCATAATATGGTGTGCTCTAGTTATGGATCAATTCCATGGTGTGATGGGATCTTTTTTATCTTGTAGGAAAGCATGAACTCATGTGTGTTATTGTAGCTAGTAATAGAGGGAATAAATCCTTCTAGATGATTCTCTCATGAACTTAATGAATTCATGCATTCATGACCTACAAGTACCTTGTCTACCAAGAGTTTGTATAAATTATTTTCATGTATTTGATAAGTTTGTGTAGGAATAAGACCAAAAATAGTAAATGAAAAATCCTAGAGATTAATGATAGAGTTATGAAAGGTTTTGGGCAATTTTAGATGAGGAGCATGTAGTTAGCCCTGAAAATTCGGAACAGGGATTTTGCTCGTAGTCTCTTAACTGATAATTTTTTGTTGTAGGTGCAAGGAGGACAAATTGTGCATGTGGTTGGAGCCTTCTAATCGAATGGAAATCTTGGCATGTGTGTGGTTGGGTTGTGAGGTGAGTCAAAAAGGTAGTTCCAATCCACGAAAATTTGATCAGTAGACATTGCTTGACATTTGGGTGATCTGGTGTTCATGGAAGTTGTAGTAAATATTAAAGGTAGTAGGTGCCACTTCCATAACTGGAACTTGGATGTTGGGTCATGCATAGTAACTCTCAGCTCATGTTTACCCTAGAGAACTTGTAAAAGCGGGTAAATGTGGGGTGGGGGGTTACACCCATCCACTTGTAATTCTTGGTCTTTTGTATCTTACTTAGGGTATGTAGGATCTATAGTGGCTAGTGATATATATGGATTATTATATCCTTTCTCTTTAGATATTGTTTCCATTGTTTGATATATTTTTCACCGGAACATAGATTTTCTTATCATAGGTAGGGTAATTAAGAACTGCCCCATGAAATAACTCATAATAGTAGTGTATCGGCCTTCCTCCTCACATCAAAACTGCTCAATTTCAATATTTTTTCACAGAGTGAGGGCCAAATTCTCTGGAGGAAATAGACTTAATGTTATAAAATATCCCACTCAGCGTATCCTTAGAAGATAATGAGTGATCAATTCAAGAATCATAGAGGAACAATTTCTCAAGGTAATAAAACAAATCAATCTTGATAAGGCTCCAAGCCCCAATTGTTTTACATTGCACTTATTTCGAGGTGATAGCACATAATCAAATTTTACTTGCTGACAATTTTGAATTACATGCTTCATTCAACACCCTTCAAGGGAAACACAAACTAAGAATTTATGTCCCTTATCCCAAAATATTCAAATCCCACCTCCTTAATAGATTTCATCCCATGACCCTTTGTAATGTCTCCTGCATATTTTTTTCTAAATTGTTAGCTAACATAATCAAGCCTCTTCTTCCTCAAAATCATATTAACTAACCAAGGAGGATTAGTGGAAAAAAGTTAAATAATTGACAATATAATTCTTATGCAAAAGGCCCTGCATTCAACTAAATAATGAGGAGAAAAAGGTATGGTAATTAAAATAGACATGGCCAATGACTTTCACAAGTTCTTCCACAACTTTTCAAATATTGCAATGAAAAACTTTGATTTTTTAGAACAAATTATTAGTTGGCTCCCTTCCTATATAACCAATCCATGGATTTCTCCTCTCATCAATGGCAAACTAGCTCCATTCTCTCGAGATTCCCATGGATTGCATCAAGGAATCCCCTTATTCCATTTCCTTTGGATCATCATGGTAGTCTCATTAAAAAAAATACTAAAAAAGGAATGGAAATATGGAAACATCCTTAGAATCAAAATTCTATGAGGCCTAAGTAAAATTAATCATTCATGGTTTGCAAATGACACCATTTTTCTTGGTGGAATTTCCATTATGATTTCCTCAAGATTCAAATCCATTTTATAACTTTTCTCCAAAGTATCAGGGATTTTAATTAACTAATCCAAGAGTCAAACCTACACCTATAATATCAACTCTAAGACCCTTATTTTCATAGCCAGAATTCTCCAATTCCTCTTTCAATAAAATTTGCATGTCATCAAATTTGGGAATCCCCCTCTACCTCCACACTCAAATCCTCAATTCAGTGGAATCACATTATTTAAAAAAATAAATAAAAAAATTTAGCCACTGGGGAGCACAATGGATAAATCCAACAATTCGACTTGTCCTCTTAAAATATGTCCTCTTACCATACCCAATATATCAGTTTTCCTCTCTCCTAGCCCGATTGGAAGTTAAATATTCTATTGATAAAGAGAGAAGGAAAATATTCTAGGAAGGAAACAAAACTAATCACAAGTGCTTCCATTTGGTGAATTAGATCACATTCAAGGCTTAAAAAGCTCATGGTCGAATTGTTGAAAATAGAAACAAGAAATGCTAAAAAATAACACTGTTATAAATAGCATTTCGGGATACATTCCAATTTTAGTTAGTCCCTGAACTAAAATTGAGAATTCAAATTCAAATTTGATCTTAGTAGCTATTTGTAAAATAATTAATTAATTCATCTTGAGTTAATTAGTTGGATAAGATCAAACATGAAGTCTATGTGAAGACATGAAACAGTTTTCCCTTTGATTGAGGAAGTTGTCCCTTGATTAAAGTGATCGGGATGAGTTGTACTTTGAGTTGTAATTAGTTAGCTTAGAACTTAGTTAAGTCCAATTAGATTAGTTCCAAAAGTTTGTTGAACTAATTATGAGTTGAGTTAGTTAATGCATGCATGCATGTAACTACTACACTTTAGATAACTGAATATTTTCTCATAAATAACTCATGCATGTCAGTTCAGTCAGAGACCCAGTTGAGACTAGATGATGGGACAATGTACTATTAGTTGCAGGAATATTCCATTGAGGATATCTCTTGCATGTAGAAGGAATTCATTCCTTGAGGATTGTGCAGTTATTTCTGAGTTTTGATGAGTGTGCGATGTGGGAATTCACACAGGTGGCAGCATTGGACCCTAGGAGAAACTGCACAAAGAAATAGGAGGCTTGGAGGATTGGAGGAAGGCATATGTTGTGTCTATTTAGTCTATGAGCAGCATTGAGGGATTGTACTGAGAAATGAATATCTTGTGAGCTAAAGATTTATGTAATCTAGACATATTTCCACTTGTATCATAATACAGAGATCGGGGTTTTTAGCTAAGGCTTTCCCCAGAGGTTTTTAGTTTTTGGCACTGGAAAGACCAAGAGGATTGGGATTCGAGTAAAGAATATCTACAAGTTGGAGGTAGACAATTGTGCCGCATTGAGTTCCAAAGTAGATTTGGTGCAAAGCCAAGATGTTGGCAAGCTATGGCATAGAAGATTGGGCCACTTGCACCATGGGGCCTTGAAGATCATGTAGCAGATTTCTACTAGACTTCCCAAGGGAAAACTGGAGTAGACGGATACATGCAAAGGTTGTACCTTGGGTAAGTATGTGAAATCTTCCTTTCAGGATCGAAACAGTGGAGCTAGAGCAATCCTGGATTGAGTTCATACAAATGTGTGTGGACCATTCTCTACAGCCTCCACCGCTAAACAAAGGTACTATGTTATTTTTATTGATGATTTTTCTCGTAGTGTTGGATCTACTTTATGCAGAAGAAGGATCAGACCTTCTCAAGGTTTTTTGAGTTTAAAGCCTTGGCAGAGAAAGAATCTGGAAAGAAAATAAGGGCCTTGCGTAGCGACAATGGTGGAGAGTATGTCTCCCAAGAGTTTAAGGACTTTTGCACAGCAGAAGGAATTAACTGGGAGTTGACGGCACCCCATAACCCACAGCAGAATGGGGTGGCCGAAAGGAAGAACAGATCAATTGTGGGAGCAGCTCAAGCGATGTTGCATGACCAAAGCCTACCACTTCATTTGTGGGTTGAGGCATGCAATATAGCAATATACTTGAAGAATAGAAGCTCACTTCGTATACTGGGAATGAAGACACCTATGGAGGCCTTTTCCAAGAAGAGACTAGATGTCAGTCACTTTAGGATCTTTGGATCATTAGTTTATTTCCATGTGACCAAAGATGCCCAGAAGAAGCTAGATCCAACAACTGAGTTGGGGATACTTGTGGGGTACACTGATACACCCCACAACTACCGAGTGTTCTTACCTACCAGTCAAAGGACAGTGGTATGCAAAGATCTAAAGTTTAATGAGCAGAAATCCATGCCAGTATCACTTGAGAGGGAGCTCAAGTTGCATGCAGAGGAGGAACTTTTAGTTCCTAAGGAGGAGCCTCAGACTGATGTGGAGCGGCCGCATGCAAAGGATCTGGGAGTTGAGACATCCACTCATACTGATTCCTCCAGAGATGGGTGGAAACGCTAAAGGGAAGTTGATAGGTTGATGATGGATGTGCGAGAAAATGTGGGACAGCCATCTTCTCAGTGCATACAGAAGAGGTCACCTGAGCGGTACACTAGTTACATGGCATGGTTGGGGAGTGTGTAGAGATCGAACCTTCTTCTTTTGAGGAAGCAGTGCAGCAACCAGTCTGGGTTGATGCAATGGTGGAGGAGTACGACTCCATCGTTCAGAACTATGTTTGGGATGTTGTCCCAAGACCTTAGGACAAGTCAATGGTGAGTTTCCGATGGATTTACAAGGTAAAACAGGCAGGTGATGGCAGTGTTGAGAAACAAAATGCAAGGTTTGTTGCCCGTAGTTTCTCACAGGTCAAGGGGATCGACTATGATGAGATTTTTTCTCTTATAGCAAGGTACTCATCTATCAGATCGATGTTGGCACTATCATCTCAGATGGGTTGGAAGATCCATCAGATGGATGTGAAGACTACGTTCCTCAATGGGAAGATTGAGGAAGGTGTACATTGAGCAGCTGAAAGGTTTTGAGACCTTCGATCATGAGTCGCATGTGTGCCGACTCAAGAGGGATTTGTATGGGCTAAAGCAAGCACCTCGTGCTTGGTACACCAGGATCAACAGCTATTTCACCGGGTTGGGCTTCACCAAGAGTGAAGTAGATGCGAACCTTTACCAAATCATGGTAGAAGGTAAGCCATTGATCATTTGTATTTATGTGGATGATTTGATTTTGACAGGTGATGATCAGTTAATCAAGTCTTGCAAGGAGGACCTTGCAAGAGAGTTCGAGATGAAAGACATGGGTCTTATGCACTACTTTCTAGGCATGGAAGTGTGGCAGAAAGATGGGGAAGTATTTGTGTCTCAAGTAAAGTTTCCCAATGAGATACTCAGGCGATTCCACATGGAGAAGTGCAAGCCCATGCAGACTCCTCTAGCTAGTAAATGGAGAAAGGAGGATGCTACTTCAGGTGAGGTAGTAGATGCTACCGTTTATCGGTAGCTTGTGGGTTCATTGATATATCTAGTGAACACACGACCAGATTTGTGCTTTGCGGTGAACCAGCTGAGCCAAGCTATGGTTCAGCCTATCAAGCTGTTTTGGAAGGCAGCAAAGCATGTGCTGAGAAACCTCAGAGGCATAGATCACTATGGATTATGGTACATACGGGTAGAGGGAGTGAAGCTTCAGGGCTTCACAAATGCAGATTAGGTAGGGAGTCCATCAAACCATAAGAGCACTTCAGGAGGAATCTTCAACCTTGGTTCAGCTGCAGTTTCTTGGTACAATAGGAAACAGAGGTCAGTTTCACTTAGCTCAGCAGAGGTTGAATACATGGCTCCCAGCGAGGCAGCATGTGAGGCCATTTGGATGCGGAAGATTCTAGTTGGATTTTTTGGTCAGAGGATGGATCCAACTGTGATATACTATGATAATCAAAGTTGTATCAAACTCTCTGAGAATCTAGTATTTCATGACAGGTCCAAGCACATTGATATCGGGTATCATCATCTTCGAGACTATGTGGTGAAGAGGATCATGTTGTTGTTGTATGTTTCGACTGAGGAACAGGATACAAATATTTTGACTAAGGCATTGTCAAAATGCAAGTTCAAGTTCCACAGAGATAGGATTGGGGTGACTGATAATCCCTTTCTTGTTGAGAGGGAGTGTTGAAAATAGCAACAAGAAATGCTAAAAATAGAAGTGTTAAAAATAGCACTACTATAAATAACATTTTGGGATACGTTCCAATTTTAGTTAGTCCCTGAACTAAAATTGAGAATTAAAATTCGAATTTGATCTTAGCATCTGTTTGTAAAATAGTTAATTAATTCATATTGAATTAATTAGTTGGAGAAAATCAAACATGAAGTCTATGTGAAGACATGCAACAGTTTTCCCTTTGATTGAGGAAGTTATCCCTTGATTAAAGTGATCAGGATGAGTTGTACTTTGAGTTGTAATTAGCTATCTCAGTTAACTGAGTTAAGTCCAGTTAGATTAGTTCCAACATTTTGTTGAACTAATTGTGAGTTCAGTTAGTTAATGCATGCATGCATGTAGCTTCTGCACTTCAGATAACTGAATATTCTCTCATAAATAACTCATGCATGTCAGTTCAATCAGAGACCCATTTGAGATCAGATGATGGGACAGTGTACTATCAGTTGTAGGAATATTCCATTGAGGATATCTCTTGCATGCAAAAGGAATTTATTCCTTGAGGATTGTGCGGTTATTTCTGAGTTTTGATGAGTGTGTGATGTGGGAATTCACACAGGTGGCAGCATTGGACCCCAGGAGAAATTACGCAACGAAATAAGAGGCTTGGAGGATTGGTGGAAGGCATATGTTATGTCTATTCAGTCTATGAGCAGCATTGATGGATTGTACTGAGAGCTGGATAGCTTGTGAGCTAAAGCTTTGTGTAATCCGGACATATTTCCACTTGTATGATAATACAGAGATCGGGGTTTTTAGCTTAGGCTTTCCCCATAGTATTCTTCTGTGTTCATGTGTGATTGCTTTCTCATTCTCTATTATATGTGTTCTATTTGATCTCGCTCAAAATTGATTAAGCTTCTGCAAGCTTGTTTGTAGAAGTAGATCAAGTATTTTGCTTTAGTATATTGCATTATCAGGTGATCTACAGTGGGAAATTCTACAGGAATTGGAATAAAAGATCCCTTCATAGTTAATCATGATTTAGGGGCCAAACTCCTTTAGAGGATGGATATAGGGAAAGTTGATTGTTGTAAAAGGACATTCGTAAAAATTACCTCCTAGGAGATTGACTTTGTTTCTTGGATCAAGTTCCTATAGTCACAAATGGTTCACAAATTTGGAAATTTCTTATTTCTAATTTTCCTCTTATTCAAGAATGGCTCCCTTGGATTCTTGGAAATGAAAGAAATAAAAATATTTGGAATGACACAATCATGGGAAATACCCCTATATCCTCGAATCCTTCTCTTATTATATTTAAAGTTTGGCTTGATGGTCAAGTAAAATACTCACTCTATGACATCTCTCACTAGTCTCCCTCTTCTAGCCTATGGAAATGTTGGGGTCTAAGAGAGGTCCCAAGGCAGCTTCAGAAGTTCCTACCTTATTATTTCTAGTCTTCAACAATTTGCTCAAAGTATATTATCTCAGGTCAACAAGAAATTTTGGGGCTCTCAAAAATATATGGTCAAGAAAATTTATGTGGTCCTTTTCTAATTAACAATCCCTTCCAAATCAGGAATTTGGAATAAAATCTAGCTCATAGTTTTCCTTCAAAAAATAAACATTTTTTGTTGGATACTAGCACATGGCATAGTTCTTGTTGTTGATAATTTAAGTATAAGATTCGTACAAGACCCATCCAGTTGTGTGGTTTTCCCACTTTTAGGAGAATCTTCGCATCATTTGTTACTTGAATTCTCTTTTTCTATACAAGTATGGCAGTTTGTTTTGCACAAAACTTCTCCTGAAGTAATTTGGTCTCTTGCCCCTTACTCCCGTCTTAATAGATGGACCAAAAGAAATAGAGGATTGTTCCATAACAAGTCACTTGTTGTGAGAGCCTACATAGCACTTCCCAAATTTTTATGCTATAGATTATGGCTTACCCTAAACTGTGTTATCATCCAAGATGAAAAATAAGACACAAATAAAGTGGCTATTGTTTCCCTTACTCTTCTATAAAATCATATTGATTCTTGAATAATCAAACTAATTTCTCCTCACGTCATGGATAACATTGAACAGGAATGGTTCCTATCCTTTAATATTTAGATGTCAAATGAAACATATTCAAAATTAATATCATCCCGACAACTTCATATCTCAGACCCATCAAAATTTCAACAATGGAAAGAAAACAGTATTCCTACACTCTTAGTTTTTATGGGGATTCTAAGTAAATCCATGATCTTAGTATTTTGAGCTCATAATTTTAAATTAACAAGAAGGAAAAATGCACAATCAAATAGGAAAATTGAATTCACAAAACATAAACACAATATGTACATGATAAAACCCTCACAGTTTTTCAAGGAAACCTCCATGGGGAAATGGATTGGAATTATTTTATTAATCAAGGTCAACAATGACTCTCCAATACAATTTTTCTCTTGGGCTACAACATTATAATCAATAGGTATTGTTACAAACTATGTATTGTTACACAACCGTCTGATTACTAAAACAAGACTTACTAAAGTAAAAATTACATTTAAAAAATCTTTTAATTGTTGTCATTTTTAATAATATCCACCTTGAAGGTAAATATCCTTAAATTCGATTAATTGTGCGCTAGGGTTTCTGTGAGCTCCGTGATCTCCCCTAGGTGCCTCTGGTTCTGGTCTTCAAGTCCCTACCCGCCATGGCAGATCCACTTCAGCAACCTGGCACCCGCTCCTTCAAGGATATGGTCTTTGGACGATTGTCATGCCAAGCTTCATTCTTCACAAAGTTTTCCTCCAACTCTGCCTTTTGTACGCCACCAAGAGGAAGCTCTGACAAAGAAGAAACTACGCATCCACAGAAAAACGAGCTACCCAAAAGTAATGAAGACACAGTCAAAAGATCAACCAAGGATACTTGGGCAGACAAGGGCAAGACCGCAGATATGCCCTTCCCTGCCAATGGCAATCCTTCACAATATCAAGAGCAGCCGCAAGATCAGGGGAAAATGACAAAGAATAACTATAATCCCAAAGCCAAGAAAATCCCATAATTGGAAATCCATGACCCTGGGTAGCTGAATATAGAGAATACATGCAGGAACACGTATTTATATGAAAGTTCATGGGAATATGGCCAATTGAAAGGGCCCTGAACTGGTGGATTCAGAGCAAATGGATACCCAAAAGGGAGATCAGACTTCAGCTTGGCTCTAAAAGATTTTTCACAGTCATATTTGACCTCCTAGTAGAGAGAGACAGAATTTTTAAAGGAGGACCCTATTTCTACATTTCAGTCGGTTTATACATGAGATTCTGGAGGGAGAACCTCACAGCAGAAAGAGAGGACTTCAATCGGGTTCCAGTCTGGGTACACCTCTAATCCTTACCTACTGATTATTAGGCTCCTTCATTCTTAAAAGGTATAGGAGACCAGCTAGGGGAGTACATCAAAATGTCTGAAGACACCAGAATGGGTCACTATGTTTCCTACACCTGAATTTTCATATATATAAATGTCTCTGGTGCCCTGCCATAAGCAATCAAATTAATCTTCAAGGATGAAGTCTGGCTGCAAAGTATAGACTATGAACAAATTCCCTTTCGATGTTGAAAGTATCACGAGCATGGGCATATTTTCTGAGATCGCCCCATGAATAAAATTCCTCAAACACAAGAGCAAGTAAATAAACAAAAAGACAATGAAGGTTCCACCAAAGTAATCTCCAAGAACAAGAATAATAGGAAGAAATATATCCCCAAGAAGAACCTATACAAATAAGCAAGCTAGAATCAGTTCAAGGTACTAAACAGTAACCAAGAGCAAAGGACTTGTGATGATATGATAGCAGATGAAGCAGGAGAGGAAGAAATGCACCCAGTAGACAACAACAAAGAAGAAAGGGATACAAGAAATACCAACAAAGGTAAAGAATAAGCGCTAGAGGATATAGAAATGCAGTAAGTAGAAACAAAGGAAAATGCAATAGAGGAAGATCTGCAAGGGGTAGACCTTGCAACAATTGCAAAGGAATGGAAACAAAAAGGAATAAATGCCATATAATAATAACAGTTGCAAAAAATCGAAGGAGCTTATCTTCTCTAGGATGAATTAAAACTCAAAGCCCACCAACCAGCACAATAAAATAAAGCTTCAAAAGGCATATTAGGCAATACCTCAGTGGAAGGACTCAACCTCAAAGCATCAAGCAGAAAGTGAGGATGAAAGACCACCAATTATCTCCTTCAAGAACTAGGATCCAAGCTAATTAATGAATGAAAGGTAAAGGCTCTAGCTTTATACCCATCTCCATGTCAATGAATTGCATCTCTTGGAATATAAGGGGACTTAACAGTCTTGGGTAAAAACACATCTTAAAAAGCAGAGTTCTTTTTTATCATCCTGACATCCTCCTCATTCAATAAACAAAATTGGACTCGACTCACCCTCCCCTCCTTCTCAACTCGTGCTTCAAGCCTTACAGCTCCTTGGCTAATACGGCTACTGGCACGGTGGGGGGCATAATGACTTTTTGGAAAAATTCCAAACTCGACCTAATATATTCTCTGGCCACTCACCATTCCTTAACAGTGATCTTGAGAATCATAGGCACTAACGAGACCATTAGTATAACCAATGTTTATGCCCTGCACAAGGTGATAAACCGTATCAAAATGCTCCAAATCATATCCAATCTCCTTGACCCTCTGCACCACCCCATCAAAATCATTGCAGGTGATTTCAATATCATAACTAACCTATCTGAAAAGAAAGGAGGAATCTGGAAGTTAGATAAGGATTCTGAGGCTTTACTTTCCACCATAGAAAACCTCAACCTCATTGACATTCCCACTAGCAATGGCTTATTCACCTGGAATAACAGAAGAGGAGGAGACCATCAAATAGCCTCCCATTTAGACCATTTCCTCCTATCTGAGGCAACCTATCTTACCTCCTAGGAAACAGAGGCGAGAATCCTTCTGCAAGCAGGATCTGATCACTAGCCTATCTCTCACAAGATTCAAATTTCCATGACTCCAAAGAACAAGCCTTTTAGTTTGAGGCCTTCTAGTTGAATCACCCGGGTTTCATGGAAAAAATGAAACAATGGTAGACTTACTCTCCCATCAGAACTGGAAACAAAATGTATACTTTCCAACAAAAGTTAAAACATATCAAAGAGGAAATCAAAAAATTAAACAGAGAAACATTTGGCAATATCATTACGGATAAAAAAAACTTGGAACATCAACTGGAACTTCTTCAACAAACCATAATTGAAGAAGGGATAACAGAGACCAGTAAGAAATAGGAACAACTACTACAACAAAGTTGGGATGAAAGAACCATTCATAAAGAAAATTTGTGGCAACAAAAATCCAAAATAAATTGGTTGAAATGTGGGGAAAGGAACACAACCTTTTTCCACAAAACAATGATACAGCACAAGAGGAACAACGGAATTCTAGCTCTGAAGAACCAATAGGGTCATCTCATTCACTCTCAAGAGGAGTTGTAAATGGAGCTCACCAACTATTTCAACTCTCTTCTTAAATATCCAAGGAATGATCAGGATCAGGATATCAAAAAGATCACCAATAATATTCCCAAAATTCTCACGGAGGACCATAAAAAAATCCTCCTAAGGAAATTCTCCCTCCAGGAAGTGGAATATGTGGTCATAGGAATGCCCAATGGAAAATCTCCAGGGATGATGGGTTCACTATTGATTTCTACAAATATTTATGGCCTATCTTAAAGCTATATGTCCATACCCTGGTGGAGGAATCTAGAATTCAGAAGTTTGTCCTTAAAGCCCTCAACTCCACCTTTCTGACTCTGACACCCAAAGGAATCTCTGCATATTCCCCAGACAAATTCTAGCCCATACCACTCTACAATGTCATATACAAAATAATCTCCAAAGTTCTAGCCAATCGAATCAAAGTCATCCTCCCTCTCCTCATCTCACACCAACAGTCTGGCTATGTTGAAGGAATACAAATCATGGATAGCATCATCCTCTATCATGAGCTTATTCATTCTCTCAAATACCAAAAAACTCTTGGTATGATGATACAGCTAGATATTTCAAAATCCTTTGACAAAATTAGCTAGAACTATATGAGACAGATCTTGGATGTGTTCGGCTTCCACAAAGAAAGCATCAAGTGGATGATGGATATGGTGTCAATATATTTATTCTCCATCCTCATGAATGGATAACCTTCACAACCCTTCAATCCTACAGGGGGTATCAGGCAAGGGCATCCAATCTCTCCCTTCCTCTTTGTTATAATGGCAGAAGGGATAATTTGTTCTATCACTGCTACCCTGCATGAAAACAAGCTCTCTGGACTCTAGCCCCATGGCTCTAACCCCCCATAATTCACCATCAATTTGTGGATTATACTCTTCTCATGGGCCTCCCCTCCATCAAAGAGGCTTCCTCTTTCATGTCCATCGTGATGGACTTCTCTGCTACTTCTAGCACCTCCATCAATCCCCTTAAATCCAAGTTGTTTTTCTTTAATACTCTGCTACCCATTTGCAGGAACACCACCAAACTCTTGGTCATTCCTATTATCTCTATCCCCTCTACTTACCTTGGTGTTCCCCTTACAGACAGGCCTCTCTCCTGGGCCACTTAGGAGAACTTGATAAACAAACGGGAGAAAATATTGGCCAATTGGACCTTCAAATCTCTAAATTTGGTTGGTCGTCTCATCCTAGTTAAATTTGTCCTTCAGGCCATCCTGCTATACATGTACTCAACTCTGGCAGCCCAAAAATTGATTTCAATCAAAATCAAGAACCTTCAGAGGAACTTCTTATGGAGAGAGCAGAGTTCAAACAGAAATGGGCTCTGGTAGCTTGGGAAAAAATTTGCAAACCCGAAAAATATGGTGGCCTCAGTCTTAGAGATATAAACCTCCTGGGAAATGCCTTGGGAGCCAAAAACCTATGGAGATAGATTGCTAACCCAAACTCCCCTTGGGGCACCCTCTTGAAATCAAAGTACACTCCCTCCCTAATGTAAGAGAAAATAATCAAGCTCAATGGAAACATCAAAGGTTCTATCATCTGGAATCAAGCTTGGGAGAATAGGGACAGCATTCAAAGACACCTTTTTTTGGGAAATAGGCAGCGGGAACAAGGCTCTTTTCTTGGAGGATGTCTGGAAACAAAGGTCGGAACTTGATCAAGATCACTATCAAAATATCAAGGCTGAAATGTAAAACAAAGGGAAGATCAAAGTCAACCAGTACTGGGGAAAAAGTGAAGAAAATGACAAATGGAGAAAGTGGATCAATCATGAGGAATGGACTCCCCATATGGAACCCCAAACCTGGTCAGACCTCTCATCGGAGTTACAAATAAGACAAATCCTCCATGACTCTACTGAGGATAAACTTAGAAGGGGGGGGGAACTCAGCAGGAAACTTCATCTGAAGTGAAGCCTATAGATACATAACAAAGCACGACCAACTCCAACTAGATCTGAAATGGAATGCAATCTGGGATAGGAAGCACTGGACAAAAATTTCCATCTTCCTTTGGTTAGTCATGCATAGAAAAGTTTTAAAGTGGGACAATCTAACAAGAAAAGGCTTTTTTGGCCCCTTGAGATGCCCCCTCTTCTAGAAAGAAGAAGAAACACCCAATCATATGTTAAATGTCTGCCCATTCGCGTCCAATGTTTGGAATTGGATTCTTTGGTCTTTAATAGCTCTAATTGGGACCCCTCTTCCATTCAAAGCACCATCACGATTTGGAGAAAGGGTTATTCCCCTCGTCCTCTAGTCAAACGTGCATGGAATTTATTACCCAGTTTGATCTATTAGGCTATGTGGAAGGAACGCAACACGAGAATCTTTCATGGCCTGTCCATCCAGGAGGAATTCATTATCATGAAGATCAAAAGCGTGCTTCATGAAACAGTGACCTCTCTACCACTCAGACTATCAAAGCCCCTCCCACCCTCCACGAAGTGATAATTCTCTCAATGTTGGATTTCCTTCGTATCAGGGTCCACGAAGTCACTCCCCTCCCTAGGCATGACAATAAAAATAACACCTGGTGGCTGCCAAAGCAGGGGACTTTCAATCTCAACTACAATAGCGCAGATAAAGGGAATCCAGCCTTAGAAATTTTTGGAGGGTTTTTCTGAAACTCTCAAGGTGAGATAATCTATATTTATGAGGGAAATATAGGTTTAGCCACCAACAATGTCGTTGAACTTAATGCCCTGGAACATGGCATCGTCATAGCGCACATCCTAAACCTTAGTCCTATGATAGTTGAAGGAGACTCCATGATGGCTACCCAAATTGGAAAAAAACTTCAGCAGGGTATCGAGGTGGACAAGATCTCATAAAATTGGCACCTAAACAAAATAATACAATAGATCAAGCAAGGAATTGAAAACATGGCAGGCCCCCACTTTCAAGCAATAAGAAGGAAAGGAAATAAATTCGCGAACAGACTGGTGAATCAGAGTATGGTTGGTACTCTACGCTTGAAGTCCCGAGAGTGGCAGGAAATGGAGGAAGGGGAACTCTGTCAGCAATGCACATCAATCAATGAAGAAGATAAATACTCTACCTAACAATAATTGTTCATGTACTTTTCATCATTACAAGATGGATTTTCTTCTCAATGAGAAGGACAAGTGGAGGATGTCTGAGTATGGACTCATCCTTCAATCACCTGTCTTCAGAGCCCACGATGCCACCTCCCATCTCCCTTGTGTGTCTATCGCCTCTCAGCCTCATCCTCCCTTATCTTCCATTACTCCTCCTCCTCTCCTCATATATCTGTATGCTTCCCCTTCCCACCCCCTCTCCCTCATTCTGGTCTCCCTCCCCCTCCTGACCTCTATAAATTCACCCCTCCCCCTTCTCCCTCTCATTATTCTCACTGCCTTTTCCCTCCTCAATTTCCTAGTGCTCTTTGGTTCCCCCTGCATTCATGTCCCTCAGTTTCTCTCATGGATCCGAGGCATGGCTCCACCCCTAGTCCAAGCAGGGGAGGTGCGCGCAGTCATGCAACCTCCCGTTGGCAGTTCTTAGGCACGGACTCTACCACTCGCACAGAGACTGCTACTAGGCATGCTGCTATGGGCTACTTAGCAACAGTTAATCTGGAAACTCATCAGCGGATTTCTGACTTACAAGCCCATGCCAATATTCTCCAAAGAGAGGTCACCATGGACAAGGTCAACGCAGAATTTGCTTGGATTCTAGACCCTGCTCTCACCCGGGTGCGTGAAAACCTCTATGCGCATACAATTGAAACATGGTGGCAAATGAAGACCATCATGGGGCTTGCTATGTAGGAACAAGAGGAGTGCTCCAAGACTCTAGAAACTAAGATTGACTGGCTCAGTGAAAATTTTGTAGTGTATGTCGAAGCCATCCACCATTGCATATTTATCACTCAGGATGCTCAGAATCATACTGTCATCAAGAAGAAGTCGACAACAAAGGCACATTAAACCACTAAAGGAGTCTTGAGCATTAAGAAAGAGGACCCTGGGGCCTCCACGAGTCGTCGGGCCATCACCGTGCAGTAGGAGGGAAGCTCTCAGGAAACTCCCATTCCTCTGGATGAGGATCGGGCCACCACCAACCAGGAATGATGCAGTCAAATTCCTTCACTATTTTTCTTCCTATGTGTATGTTCTTCTACCTCAGCGAAAGTCTGTCTGTCGCAGAGGATAACAATGTAGTATACCTAGGGGGGATAATAAAAAGGGAGGTACCCAAGGGAATAATGTAATAATTGGATGGGCCATAGTAATAAATAAGGTGGTTAACCTGTATCATGTAAGGGACCACAAGTAGTTAGCAATAATGTAATAAGCCCATGGTAGTAGATAGATGGCATTGAGGGAACCATGGTAATGACCCATGGTATTGTATGTATGAGGCCTATATAGAGGCTAGAGACTCCCCATTGAGAGATGTCAAGGAATATTGTATGAACAGGCATATGGCTTGGGGAGTGTTCTCCTTTATTAAGGAGTGAATGTATGGTGTTTCCCTACCTTAAGGGTTTGATTAATAAATAAGCATTTCTATCTATTTCTATCTTATTGTTTCTGGGTATATTTGTATTCTCATATATTTTTGGGGTAGATCTATAACAAATAATATATGGATGGTCGGCTTCCATAAGGTATTCTTATCCTTTATCCGCGTCTAAATTCTCAAATTTTGAAATTGTTGTGATGAGAGTACCTCTCTGCTCCACTATTATACTCTGTCCCCTCTGTTGTCTGGGTAGTACTGTAAATATAGCCTATGCTATGACCAGCACTAGCTTTTCAACTAGGTCTTGTGTTGGGTTCTTTCCCACACAACCCTTTTTGTAATCTGTCATTTTACCAAGTAATATACTATCTTATTTACAAAAAAAATACAATATCCACCTTGAAAACAATTTTCCTAATCCCTTTCCCATGCCCATTCATCATATTTTTTTTAAGCCAAGGGAATCCAAACACCACCACAACTTCTCTACCAAAACTATTTTCGTGAAAATGTCTGCATAATTCTTCTGTGTGTTGACCTTTTTGACAGATACTTCGCCACCATCAATTACATCTCTTACAAAATGGTATTTTACATCAATATTTTTAGTATTTATGTGATAAGTCGGATTAATAGCCAAATGAATAGCACTTTGTCTGTCACAGAATACATTCACTTTCTCCTGCATCCTTCCAAGCTCACCCAATAGACCCTTCAACCAGATTACCTCTTTATAGGCATGTGAAGTAGATATATGCTCTACCTAAGTAGTGGAAAAATAAACTATTTACTAAAGCTTTGGCATCCAACTAATCGCTCCACTTTTCTAAGTCACTATCATAATGTGAATCAACATATCTAAATACTGAATCACCACAGCCACTAAATATGATACAATGGTCACTTGTGCCTCTCGAATACTGAAGCACCCATTTCACTGCTCACCAATGTTCTTTTCCAAGATTTTCCATGAACCTACTAACAACTCCAACTGCATGTGAAATGTTAGGTCTCATAGACACCATCGCATGCATTAGGTTGCCTACTAAATTTCCATATGGTACACAAGACCTATACTCCTTCTCTTCATCAGTACTAGGACTTAAACTTGAAGAAAGATTAAAATGAGAAGCCAAAGTAACATTAATAGGTTTCACATTATTTATCAAGAACTTTACAATCATTTTCTCTACATACTTCTATTGTGATAACCATATATTTCCATTTTTCTTGTCTCTATGTATCTCCATGCCCAAGATCTGTTTTGCAGCTCTAAGATCCTTCATATCGAGCATCCTAGCAAGTTGATCCTTTAACATGTTGATAAATTTCATGCTTTTGCTTGTAACAAGCATATCATAAACATACATAACCAATATAATGAATAACCATTGAAAATTATCAAGTACACACAATGGTCATATTCACTTCTAGTGAAGTTTTGGCTCACCGTGAAGGAATCAAACTTCTTGTACCATTACCTAGGTGATTGTCTCAATCCATACAATGATTTCAAGAGCTTGAAAACTAATCTCTTACTGCAATCTTGTACAAAACCTTCAATATGTTCGATATAAATATCTTCATCTAAATCTCAATGAAGAAAAAAAAAATTAACATCTAACTACTCTAAACCAAGTTCAAGTAATGCAATTAGTGCTAACATCATATGAATAGAAACAAGTTTTACAATTGAAAAAAAAAAAAAAAATCTCATGAAATTCAATACCTTTTTTCTTAGACTACCCTTCTTCTACCATCCTCTCTTTATATCTTTTAATATTTCCATCAACATCTATCTTACATTTGAAGAACCATTTACATCCAACAACAGTTCTCCCTTTAGGAAGCTCTACAAGATCCCAAGTTTTTTTCTTGGCCAAGGAATCCATTTCCTCATCCATATCTTTCTTCCATTTTTCACTATCCATGTCATTCATTGCTTCCTAATAACAAGAAGTTTCGACATCCTCAGTAATCAGGGCAACATATGAAACAAAATCTTCATACCTCTTGGGAGATTTTCTTTCCCTTGTGGACCTCCCAAGAGTGACTTGTTGTTGAACTTCTACACTATCCACTCTCTCTTCTTCACCTTTTTCTTCAAAAGCTTCTTGCTTATGATTTTCTGAAAATGGTTGAATCTCCAATTGAATTTGTTGATTTCGTGATACTTGTTCTTGTTCAATTTTTTCAACATTTTCTTTTCGAAGAGAATAATCATCAATCGTTACGTCTTTTTTGATGATGATCTTATGTGTAGAATGATCTCACAACTTGTATCCTTTCATGGCATTGGCATACCCATAGTTTTAAAACTTGGACTCAAACTCAAAACAGACCGATGGTCAACTCCGACTCAGGCTTCAACTCGGTATTGACTCAGAGTAGTCGATTCCAATGACTTGATATTTATAAAAAGTACATTAAATATTTAATTTTAATGAAAAACATCTTTTTAAATATTTTCATTCATGTTTACAAACTCAAATCATTATAATAATAGAGAGAAAACAACACTTGATGAAAGCATGCTCATGAATATATCTATTATATCAAAATGACACTGAGTGCATTATCCAATACATGTGATATATCGAGATCAAAACAAAAACACATAACCAATATTTCTCCAAAGATCGCTCGAAAACTTCCTCAATGCTACTCCAAAAACAAACTCCAACTGCTCACAAACTCCTCACAAATGCTCACATAAATGCAATTAGATAGTTGTGAGGAAATATGAGGGGGTTGGGTCACGTTTATAGGCGTGGGAGAAGGGTAGAGGGGCTAGTAAATAGATTAAACAAAAATGAAAAATTGATTTCAAGTCTACCTAGCCCGCCTTTTTTCCCTTCGTCGAGACCACCCAGTTTAATTTGGGTTTGGTTGGTTTGATCAATCCATTACCAAATCGATGACCAACTAGGTTGGTTCAGTAACGAACCAGCCATCAAAATAAATAATTAACCTTGTTGATCTGGGCAGGGGTATGGCTTGGTCAACCAGGTTGATTCCTAGTCAAACCGACCTAGTTTTAAAACTATGGTCATACCCAACAAAGACATAGATTTTTCCTTTTGGGTCTAATTCAGAACATTGATTATTTGGAACAAGAGCATAGGAATCACAAGCAAAATAAATTAAGTTTCAATAGTCACAATACTGACCCTAGAAAATTTCTTCAGGAATTTTACAGTTAATAGAAACAGAAGGTGATATGTTTACCAAATAACAAGAAATGGATATTGCTTCTGCCCACATCTCCTTCTGAAAAATAGCATTTTTTATCATGCTCCTGTCTCTTTCCATAAGAGTCATGTTCATATGTTCAGTAATTCCATTTTCGCTAAGGAGTATAGATAGCAATTTTGTGTCTAACAATTCCTTCATCTTTACAATATTTATCAAATTATAAGGATGTAACTTCACCACCGTTGTCAATTCTAAAATATTTAAATGTTTTACATGTTTTCTTTTCCACCATAACTTTAAACTGCTTAAGACATTAAATACATCAGTCTTTCTTATTAACATATAAACCAAAACTTTCCTGGAGTAGTTATCAATAAATGTTACAAAATAGGATGCACCTCCATAAGACACTTAGGATATGATCCCCAAAGATCAGAATGAATATAATCCAAAACTCCTTTACCATTATAACTACCAGCTTTAAATTTTTGTCTACATTTTTTTCCATATACACAATGCAAAATTATTTTAACAAGTGAATTTATCCACCTCAAACTTAGCATTAGCCATTTTTGTCATTTTCCTCCAACACGAGCTCCTTTAATAGTTTCTTTTTTAATTGACTGGGTTCTTTCAAATTTCCAAAAAAGAATTCTTCAACTACGGTTTAATTGGGTTCTTTCAAAATTCTAAAAATGATCCTTCAACTAGGGTTTAATAATAAAAAAATCCTTGCTTCCCTGTTTAAAAAAAATTCCCTACTCATTTCATAAACCCTACTTCTTCTTTTACCTAAAACCCTGTTCTTTTAAAACGTTGATTCTCTAAAAAAAAATTATCTTCCGCAATATTTTTTTTCTTTTACAAGTTTTCTTTTATTCAAGATAAATAATTATGTTGCTAGGGTTTTAAATAAAAAATACTCTATCCTTAAACAATATGTGGCTAGGGTTTCTAGGGAAGCTCTATGATCTATGTTTTCTTTGCTTTGTGGCTCCCAATCCAACAGCTTCAGAGTCAGTTCGTTCAGTGGTAATTCATGGCCCACAGTTGAACTCGACCTCCTTTAGCGACTGCCCACAACTCACAAGAGCTTGAATTCATTTGGTGGCTTTATTTCCTTTTTCTCTTTTGTGGACCTATTTTCCAACTCAGGAATGTGGCTAGGGGAATAAAGCTCATTTTTTGTAAAAAAAAACGTGGCACAAACTCGATAAATTGTGGCTTGATTCTTCTATGACAAAATAATTCTAGAAGTATATGATGAGGAATGGGTGCAGGCAGTGGACTATGAACATGTCCCATTCAGATGTCGTAAATGTCATGAACATGGGCACCTCTTCAGAGATTACCCACTAAACAAACTGGAGGACAATATGAAAACCAACACAGGAAAAGATCCTGCAGGATTTACCAAGGTGGGAGGCAAAGGGAAAGGAGGAAAAAAGTACCAAAAGGAAACTAGTGAGGATAAGCAACCAAGTCATAACAGTTTCAAGATTTTAGAAGAAGAAGGTGGGAACAATGGAACAAACCAGGAAACGGAGGATAATCCTGCAGAGAAGGAAAAAGATGCTAACATGGAGGATATACCTTAGAACAACAAACTAAAGGATGATTTGCCAAGCATTATGGAACTTGGCAGGGACCATGAGATGACCCCAAGTGAAGTTGGTATGGAGGACCACGAACTACAGGAGATTCTTGAGAGGGAGAATCTCAATCTAGAAAAGTTCCTGGAGCAAGGAACCACCAAAGGGGTTGATTCTCTACCACAAGAGGAGTTTGACAAAGTGCAAAAGCTCTTCCTCTGGAGATCTCAAGAAAAGGGCTCTGGAGTCAAAAGGAACCATAATAGCCAGGAAAATAGAGGGGTAAAACTGATGGAGGTAACATCAGGACACTCTTCCAAGAACCCAGGTAGGAAAAGAGGAAGGAAGAGACAAAATGAGTTGCTGACAGCGTGTGGGAAACTCATGATTAACTCAGGCAAGATGAAAGATCTTACCAGTTACTCATTTACAAACCTTTCATAATGAAGCTCACAACTTGGAACATTAGGGGTCTAGGAAGTAAAAGAAAACAAATAAATCTTAGCAATAGAATAAAAGAAGAAAAACCATATATGGTGTTTATCGAGGAAACAAAATTTTCAATAGACAAAATCAGAGAGATACATAGAAAATGGCTCATTAAGTACGAGTATCTTGAAGTTAAAGCAAACAACACAGCTAGTGGGATTCTCACTCTGTGGAATCCCTAGAAACTTGGAATCCTAAACACTGAAGCATCCAGGAACTACCTTTCGATGGTGACCCAACCTTTTGGTGACAATGAACTCTATATGATCACAAATTTCTATGGTCCTCAAAAACTTGAAGATAAACTCAGGCTTCTCACCTCACTGGAGGAGCTGAGAAAGAGACATCCTTTTATGCCCTGGATTCTGGGAGGGGACTTTAATATGATTAGATCTCTTACAGAAAAAAAGGTGGGACCAGAATACTACAAAGAGACTCCATTTCCTTCCAGAACTTCCTAAACGACATGAGGCTAGTGGATAAGAAGACAATAAATGGCACCTTAACCTGGAACAATAAGAGGGGAGGGGATTCTCAAGTTGCCTCTAAACTAGATAGATTCATAATCTCGGAGGACCTCCTTCTCACTGGGCTTGACTTGACTACATTAATCCTTCCTTTTGGAGGCTCAGATCACTTGCCTATCCAGCTTGAAGCTTCTTTTATAGACACTCCGAGGAACAGACCTTTCAGGTTTGAAAATGCCTGGCTCACACACTGTGACTTCATCAATAATATTGGAAAATGGTGGGTAGAATACATGCATGTTCAAGGCACGAAGATGTTCCTACTACAACAGAGACTGAAACACATCAAACTTAGGCTTAAATAATGGAACAAAAATGAGTTTGGCAATCTTTTCAAAGCCAAAAGAGAAGTTGAACGTAAACTACAGGGAATTAACCAGATCCTCATCATAGATGGCTTTACCGAGGAAATGAAAATGCAAGTTGACTCTCTTCAACATGAGTGGCAAAAAAAATGCCAACAAGAGGAGATATTCTGGAGACAGAAATCGAGAGGACAATGGATTAAAGAAGGGGAAAGAAATACAAAAAAATTTCACAAGTCAACCATGGAACACAAGGCACATAACAAGATTTCAAAACTCAGAGATACTCAAGGGAAATATCTCAGCACCCACAAAGAAATCGAATCAGCTCTGGTACAACATTTCCAAAGCATAGCAGAGGAGCCTCTCTTAGACAGATCACAATTTATTAACAACTTCACACTAAACAATCCAAAACTTGTAACCAGGGAAGACAATTACAATCTTAACAGGCCAGTGACTAAAGAGGAGGTCAATGAAGTCATCAAAGAGATGCAAAATGGGAAAGCTCCAAGCCCGGATGGGTTCAATGTAGACTTCTTCAAAGAATGTTGGGAAATAGTCAAACAAGATATCCTTGATGTTGCGGAGGACTCAAGAAGATCCAAAACAGTTTTGAGGGTGCTCAATGCATCTTTCATAGATTTGATTCCAAAGCAGGAAAATATATGACACCAGATAGATTCAGACCCATAGCTTTATGCAATGTGGTGTACAAAATTATTTCTAAAGTAATTGAAAACAGACTCAAGCCCCTTCTTCCAACTCTTGTGTCTGAGGAGCAAACCGGATATGTGGAAGGAAGGCAAATTCTAAATAACATCATTCAAGCTCACGAGGTGGTACATTCTCTTAAGAGAAATAAGCAAGCGGGTATGATCATACAGTGTGACCTAGTTAAAGCTTATGACAAGCTAATCTGGTCGTACATCAGGGAAGTACTAAAAGCGTATGGCTTCAACCACAATTGGATAAGATGGGTAATGGCCCTTCTTACCATAGCTAGTTTTTCAATCCTACTTAATGGCTCTCCATCCAGAACCTTTAGGCCTTCGAGAGGCCTCAGACAAGGAGATCCACTCTCCCCCTTCCTCTTTATTCTCATGATGGAAGGATTAGGAAAAGCGATCAAATCAGCCAATGCAGAAGGAAGAATCCATGGTCTCAAACTAACCCTGAATGGGGATATCTTGACTCATCAACAATTTGTGGATGACATCATGCTACAGGGTACACCCACAGTCAAGGAAGCTAAAGCTTTCAAACAAATCCTAAACGATTTTTCTATGGCCACTGATACAGAGGTAAGCCTCACCAAATCAAAAATTTTATTTTTTAATACTGACATTTCTATTCAGAGAAACCTCTCCAGAATTATCGGCTTTCAAAGAGGTCAACTTCCCTCCAAATATATGGGAATACCTCTCACTGACAAACCTCTGAGCAAGGAAGTTTGGGAGCCAGTGACTAATAAACTACAAGACAAAATCTAAATGGACAAGCAGATATTTTAATTTAGCAGGATGGCTAGTGCTTACAAAGGTTGTCCTGCAAACTATTCCCATCTACATGTTTTCAGCTCTTCCTGCTCCTAAAGGAGTTTTACAACACATCAGGAACATCCAAAGAGATTTTCTTTGGGGCAAAGGGCAAGAGAAAAAGAAATGGGCTTTGGTAGCTTGGGAAAAAAAAAAATAACCCAAGACCCATGGAGGTTTGAGACTTCATGACTTGGAAACCCTAATCAAAGTTTTGGGCGCAAAACTTTGGTGGAGATGGCTAAAGGAAATGAGAACCCCTTGGGCCAAGCTCTAGAAACAGAAGTATGCAAATAACTGGCAAGAAAGGGATCATATTCGAACGACTGGGCTCATCATGGGCTCACGCATTTGGAACAATGCTTGGGATAATAGAGCCATAGTTCGGAAGCATAGTTTCTAGGAGATCAGAGATGGAAACATAGCTTGGTTTTGGGAGGATAACTGGTAGCAGGAACCTACCTGTGTAGAGAAGAACTAGTCATTCTCAAGAATGACACTAGCAATAAAGGTTTACTCAAGGTAAGTGACTTCTGGGATGAGACAAGGAACAAGGGAAAATGGAGAACATGGAAGGACCTAGTATATAATGAAGAGACCCCTTTGAAGGCCCAGGCAGAAGCTCTTGCAGTGATCTTGGAACAGAGAAATATTTTGACTTCAACATCGTCTGACCAACTAAGATGGGGAAGAAACAACGAAGGCAACTTCAACCTCAAAGAAGCCAAAAGAATTGTCGTTGGGCTTGACTTTCCAAACCCTGATAAGATATGGAAGGACCTATGGCAAAACTCGCACTAGATGAAATTAAAATTGTTCATGTGGTTGGTGCAACATTAAAAAAATATATATATATATATATATATATATATATATATATCTGACTTGAGAAAATCTTAGAAAAAGAGGTTTAGCTGGTCCATCTAAATTCTAGTTATGTGGTCTACAAGAAGAAATGATGGATCGCCTACTCAACCTCTGCCCATTCACCTCTACCTTGTGGAATTGGGTAGCTTCAATCTTCAGGCAAACTGACAGGGACGAATTCAGCATCAACAGAACTTTGAAGAACTGGAGGAAAGATTTCTTAGAAAATGAAATAATCAACAAACCTTGGACTCCGGTACCAGGTTTTTTGATCTGGGATGTCTAGAAAGAACAAAACAATAGTATTTTCAAAAACAGAATTGGCTCAACCCAGAGCATCACAGCTCAGATTATAAGATAGCTCAAAGAAACTGTGAGCACCCTTCTAAAGAAACCCCCCGAGAACCCTCCTCTAAACCAGGATGCTCATATACTCTTTCATTTGGGTCTCCAGTTGCCTGTCCCCCAGGGCATAAGCAAGATCGTAAGACATACAACAGCAGGGAAGGACTTCTTGCAACCACCTCCTCATGGCTTTTTGAAATTTAATATAGATGGAGCCTCTAAAGGAAACCCTGAGGTGGCTATTTATGGCGGAGTCATAATAGATGAGCAGGGATACATAAAATTCATCTTTCATAGTCATTTGGGGAAGGCCAATAATAATATGGCAGAACTCATGGCCTTAAAGCAATGCCTAGAAATCTTGATTAACTCCAATTTAATGCAGAAGGAAGAATCCAGGGTCTCAAATTAACCCTGAATGGGGATATCTTGACTCATCAACAATTTGTGGATGACATCATGCTACAGGGTACACCCACAGTCAAGGAAGCTAAAGCTTTCAAACAAATCCTAAACGATTTTTCTATGGCCACTGGTACAGAGGTAAGCCTCACCAAATCAAAAAAAAAAAATTAATACTGACATTTCTATTCAGAGAAACCTCTCCAGAATTATCGACTTTCAAAGAGGTCAACTTCCCTCCAAATATATGGGAATACCTCTCACTGACAAACCTCTGAGCAAGGAATTTTGGGAGCCAGTGACTAATAAACTACAAGACAAAATCAAGAAATGGACAAGCAGATATTTGAATTTAGCGGGATGGCTAGTGCTTACAAAGGTTGTCCTGCAAACTATTCCCATCTACATGTTTTCAGCTCTTCCTGCTCCTAAAGGAGTTTTACAACACATCAGGAACATACAAAGAGATTTTCTTTGGGGCAAAGGGCAAGAGAAAAAGAAATGGGCTTTGGTAGCTTGGGAAAAAAAAAATTTAACCCAAGACCCATGGAGGTTTGAGACTTCATGACCTGGAAACCCTAAGAAAAGTTTTGGGCGCAAAAATTTGGTGGAGATGGCTAAAGGAAATGAGAACCCCTTGGGCCAAGCTCTAGAAACAGAAGTATGCAAATAACTGGCAAGAAAGGGATCATATTCGAATGACTGGGCTCATCATGGGCTCACACATTTGGAACAATGCTTGGGATAATAGAGCCATAGTTCGGAAGCATAGTTTCTAGGAGATCAGAGATGGAAACATAGCTTGGTTTTGGGAGGATAATTGGTAGCAGGAACCTAACCTGTGTAGAGAACAACTAGTCATTCTCAAGAATGACACTGACAATAAAGGTTTACTCAAGGTAAGTGACTTCTGGGATGAGACAAGGAACAAGGGCAAGTGGAGAACATGGAAGGACCTAGTATATAATGAAGAGACCCCTTTGAAGGCCCAGGCAGAAGCTCTTGTAGTGATCTTGGAACAGAGAAAGATTTTGACTTCAACATCGTCTGACCAACTAAGATGGGGAAGAAACAACGAAGGTAACTTCAACCTCAAAGAAGCCAAAAGAATTGTCGTTGGGCTTGACTTTCCAAACCCTGATAAGATATGGAAGGACCTATGGCAGAACTCGCACTAGATGAAATTAAAATTGTTCATGTGGTTGGTGCAACATAAAAATATATATATATATATATATATATCTGACTTGGGAAAATCTTAGAAAAACAGGTTTAGCTGGTCCATTAGATTCTAGTTACGTGGTCTACAAGAATAAATGATGGATCACCTACTCAACCTCTGCCCATTCACCTCTACCTTGTGGAATTGGGTAGCTTCAATCTTCAGGAAAACTGACAGGGACGAATTCAGCGTCAATAGAACTTTGAAGAACTGGAGGAAAGACTTCTTAGAAAATGAAATAATCAACAAACCTTGGACTTTGGTACCAGGTTTTTTGATCTGCGATGTCTGGAAAGAACACAAAAATAGAATTGGCTCAACCCAGAGCATCACAGCTCAGATTATAAGATAGCTCAAAGAAACTGTGAGCACCCTTCTAAAGAAACCCCCTGAGAACCCTCCTCTAAACCAGGATGCTCATATACTCTTTCATTTGGGTCTCCAGTTGCCTGTCCCCCCGGGCATAAGCAAGAACCTAAGACATACAACAGCAGGGAAGGACTTCTTACAACCACCTCCTCATGGATTTTTGAAATTTAATATAGATGGAGCCTCTAAAGGAAACCCTGGGGTGGCTAGTTATGGCGGAGTCATAAGAGATGAGCAGGGATACATAAAATTCATCTTTCATAGTCATTTGGGGAAGGCCAATAATAATATGGCGGAACTCATGGCCTTAAAGCAATGCCTAGAAATCTTGATTAACTCCAATTTACACAATGTCATCATAGAAGCAGACTCTAAATTGATAATTAATTCGGTCAAGAAGATAGGCAACGGAACAGCACCAGAAAAAGTATCAAATCATTGGCGGTTATTGCAAGTTTATCAATGTATTCAATCCCACCTAAGAACCCTGAGAACACTCATATTTTTTCACATGCGCAGAATAGCCAATAGGTTAGCGGATCATTTGGCGAATGAAGGAGTGCTATGTACAAGAAATAACAGAAGATATCCTTCGGAGTCGACACCCTTAGGGAATTTGCGCGAGGAATGTCAAAGGCAGACGATCGAAGATAGGGAGTATTTTCAATTTATGAAAGATAAGCAGTAAATAGACCAATGGAAACAGTAGAAAGTGAACTAATCACAGGGAAGAGGCAAGGGGTAAACAGCGGGCAGGTTAATAGGCAGCCGACCAGAGATTGCAGTGAACTCCAACATCCCACGGATTTCAGGCAGATAACTTCTCGTAGGATAAACCTTCAAATGGACACAAAAACTTTAGAGAGGCGCGTTATGCTACTCTTCAGGTATGAATGGAAAAATAAATAGTGGGCATGTTGCCAGCCCGAAATCAGCTCAGGAGCGTTGGATCAATGAGGGCTGGATTGCACAGTATTCGAGAAGGTTATTCCTCAGATGGACCCGAAAAATTTTAGAACGGTGGTTTTGGTTTCTCATCAAGTCCGTAAGAAAAATTAAGGAGTGGGCAAGTTGATGACCTGAAATCAGATTATGACTATCGGATCTTCGAGGGTTGGATCGCTCGGTTTTCGGGTTGCTAAGTCAACCACAGGTTAAGGATTTTTTTAGTCACATATTGTTGCTTTGTGGGTTGTAGGATCTGTGGGCCCTCGGCATCAAGGGCTTTCAGGTTCTTTGATGCTCGAGACTTAAGTCTTTTAGTGGACCCGAAAGAACTTCAGAACCTTTTAAATTTCTCTTTTGGATTTTGAAGGCAGGTATCCTATCTCATTGGTAGTTTGAGAGTCAGTCCTTTTGTAGTTTTGTTTGAGTTAGGTACGAGGTTGCGTCAACCCAGCTGTCTGTTGAGTGTTCACAGAACTAGTGATTCTATTCTTGACCCCATTATTGGAAAAAGAAAATGTACATTATGTATTTTTTCTCGATTAATAGAAGGATCCACTCTTACTGGATCAAAAAAAATAAATGGTCTTGCTTTATTTGTTGTTGATATTACAACCCAATACAAAAGAGATATCATAAAAATATCTCACTCTCACTCTCAGTTATTAATAAAATATTTCCATGTCCCTGTGAAAGAAGGTAATTTTATATCACCTTTTAAAATTCTTTTAAAGTAATTAAACAAAAAACAAATAAAATTGATATTATTTATATTTTCATATTTCATTGGATACCTAAATAAACCATTTTAATATTCATGTTAACTAATTTATTTTAATATCAAATTTAAAAAAAAAAAAAAAAAAAAAAACATAAACACACACACATACACACATCACATATATATATAATATATACACATAACATATATATATATATATATATATATATATATATATATATATATATATATATATATATATATATATATATATATCAAAACCACAATAACATATTTCAATGTGCAAAGAGAAGAAGTAATTGAGAGTATAAAGATTGAAAGTAATATCTAAATGTATTTGAAAATATATTAATATAAATAAAAAAATGTGAATAATATAATCCAAAAATAAATTATCTCAATGCTCATGTTAACTAAATTATTTCAATGTCAATAGTTTACATATTATATAGGTTTAAAATAATAATGATGATTATGGTGGTGGTGGTGATGTTTATATATTATATGTAGTTGAAAAAATAAAATTTTATTGTTATAACATTTCAGGTATCATTATTTTACAATTTTACCCTTTAATTAAGGGTTATTTTTTAATGGAGCGAATATTTATTGGAATTGCATGTCTAAACTACTTTATTGCATGCATTCAAAAAATTTTGAAGGGGATGAAATGAAAAATTGTGTGTGTGTGAGAGAGAGAGAGAGATTCGTCTTAACCATCATTTATAAAGTCCATAGAGGGATGAAATCTTTGGAGGTGCAACTTTTTTAAGTTTTACACTATAAAAAAGTGTGTAAAAAAGGGTTTGCACCTCAAGAGATTTGATCCCTCTTGGATTTTACTAGATATGTGGTTAAGATGGATCTATACTATTTCATAGACCCACCTTGGCTCTTTGATAGATGACTCCAACCTGCACAACAACGAACATTGCACTCTTTTAAATTGAATTTTGCATCTAGAATCTCAAGTGGAACTCCACTTTAACATCGTTAGACAACATTGACATTCCACTCGAAGTTTTAATGATGATATCAATGTTTTTTTCTTCATGGTTGATGAATTATTATTTGAACAAAGTCAAGGTTCATCAAGGGTATACTTCTCCGGGGCATCATCTCCTTCAGGCACTCAATTCCACATTGACTTGAATGTTTTGGTCCCATTGGCAATGAAGAAAAATATCAAATATCAACACCTTCCTCAAATATCAAGTCGGACCCCTTTAATGTAGTGTTTTTTATCTTTTTATCTTAGGAGTCTTTTACAAAGAATACCAAACAAACCACTTTTTTTAATATATGTACCTACTTGTAATAGCCATGATCATATTCTTCTTTGTGATAGAAATTTGGCTTGGCTCATTTTGTTGCAATCTTAATTTTTTGTACTCCAATTGTGTCACTTAGACACTGATTTTACTAATACAAATTCTCCAGTTTCAGTTAAAAAAAAAAAATATGAGGTAATACATGTGACAATTAGTGTAGGTTTTAACCTTGTATAATTAATTACTACAAATAGATCCTTAATAAAATAGAAAAGATGCAATGGAAAGCATATGCATTAACGTAGAAATGTTACCCTACCATTTACTATCAATTACAATACATTCATATTTCCTTAACCAAAAGGTAAAATCATCATGCACCACAAAACCACTAAAGGTGAAAATCGTGTGTTGAAAACCGCCAAAAATGAACGCAAAAAAAATCGCCCAAAAAAAATTAGGGGGTAATGCGCATGGGGGCTTCCCACCCCCCTATGAAACCTGCAAACAAGGGGGATCCGCCCCCCGCCTCCCCTTGTTGTGCCTTATGCAAAATACAATGTGTGGGGATAATTGTGCAAAAAAAATAACACATACCAAACATTCTCACACTTTTTTTCTTTCCATATATGAGGAGGACATGATCAACAATCCAAGGCAATAATGTCATTATTTCTATCCACCAAAAGAACTTCTTAGTGCTCATATATTTTGTTAACATTCTTCAAAGTGTCCACATTTTTTAGTAGCACCTTTTTATCTTTAGGCATATCTCTCACGAAGTGATAGTAAACACCATATGCTTTATCTTCGAATGATAAGTCGGTTTCTTCACTTGGAATATTGTAATCTAAGTGTCATAATCTATCCTTACAACTTGTTGTACCAACTCATTACATGAACACAATATATGTAACCATATTGCTTCCTTGCTTACATGAGTGGCTTCCATGTATTTAACTTTTGTAGTTGAGAGTGCCGCTACAAATTGTCCCTTGCTCATCCAATTGTTTACTCCTCCAAATAGGTTAAACACATACTCACTTGTAGATCTCTTGTGATCTAGATATTTAGGCCAATTTGTATCAACAAATCAATGTATGTCCAACACCCCTTCCAATCTTCGTCTTCATTGGTAGCATAATCCATGGCCAGTAGTGCCACACAAATACCTGAAAACCCTCTTAACTCATAGGCTAATGATTATTCCCTAGTTTTGACATATACTTGATCAATACTCCCGCTGCATGTGCAATGCCTGATAACCATTGCATACGTCAATATTCCAACCACACTATCACATGGAACATGGAACATGTCCTCTTCCTTTTCATGTGTCTTGGGACACTGATTTGCATATAACTTTACACCTACATGAATATACATATTTACTAGTTTATATTCCTACATATTAAACCCCTACAATATTGTCTCAACATACTTCCTCTAACTTTACCAAAGTTTCCTCTTTTCCTAATCTCTTCTAATCTCCATTCCCAAGATGAAATCCATAGCACAATTTAAAGGACAGTTGAGTTTTCATTTCCTTGATGATTTCCCTGTCGTTCCTAATCAACAGCATATCATCCACATACAAGACCAAATAAATAAGATGATCACTGACTAATTTTAAATACACATAGTGATCCGCTTTTCTCCTTATGAAAACAATTCCTAATATGTAATTATCAAATTTTTTATATCACATCCTTGGTGATTACTTTAACCCATTTTCATCTTACGTACAATCTCTCTCTTTTTTTCAGAGCAAAGCCTTATGGTTGCTTCATATAGATTTATTTTTCCATATCCTCATGTAGGAACGTTGTCTTCATATCTATTTGTTCTACTTCCAATCAAAAGAAGAAATAACAAATAAAAGAAACCTAATAGTAGTTAACTTGGCAACATGAGAAAATATATCACTAAAGTCAATTCCCTCTACCTAGAAATAACCCTTTGCTACTAATTGAGCTTTGTATTTCTCAACTCTACCTTATGCATTCAACTTCTTTTTAAACACCCATGTGTTTCCAATGGGATTTATTCTAGCTGAAAACTTCAGTAGATCCCAAGCCCCATTTTTGTCCAAGGCTACCATTTCTTCAACCATAGCCTTTTTCCAAAGTTTTTTATCCTCTGAATCTATTACCTTGCTAATAGTTCTAGGATCATCATCACTAATAAACAAAGCAAAATTTGAATGGAAATCAATGGGATTATATATTTCTAGTTGTCTTCTTTCTCGAACCAATCTCCTCAATACCCGAGTTTATGGTTCTTATTCTTGTGATTATTGTTCATTTTTAAAGTCTAATTCATCATCCTTCAATTCAAACTCCATTTTTTCTGGTTTTTTTTCCCTTGGTAGTACTTTTCGTTTAACATATTTGATTTCTCTAAATACCATATTTCTACTATACACAATCTTCTTTGTTTATGGGTTCCAAAAGCTTATAACCTTTCAACCATCTTTATATCCAATAATGATATATTTTTCAACTTTCTTGTCCAACTTACTCCTATTCTCCTTTGAAATGTATACTTAAGCATCACAACCAAATATCCTAACATGTTTAAGAAAGGGTTTCTTACCATTCCATACCTAATGTGAAGTATTGTCATCTAATGTTGATGAGGGTGATCTATTTACCAGGTAACACATAATGTCCATTTCCTCTACCTAGAATTCTTGTGCTAACTTGGCACCACTGAGCATCCTTGTTTTCTCCATCATCGTCATGTTCATCCTTTCAACAACTCCATTATGTTAATATGTGTATGGAGTAGTCTTTTGTCTTGCTATATTGCACTTGCAAAATTCTTTAAATTAATTTGCGCAAAAGTCTCCACCATTACCTATCCTCAACACCTTAATTTTCTTCTCTATCTGATTTCCCACAAGAGCTTTAAACTCTTTAATTTTGTCAAAGACTTCGGATTTCTTCTTGAGGAAATAAATCCAAGTATTCCTCAATAAGTCGTCTATAAATAAGACATAGAACACATATTTACCCAATGATGGAATGAACACTTGTCCAAACACATCATTTGTGCACTAACTATAATATTCCCTTTGACCTCATATAACCATAGGAGAATCTTAATTGATTTTGTTTCCCATATAAAAAATGCTCACATAAATCCAAATCTAGATAGAAACTAGACATAAATTATACCATATCATTACCATGTAGTATTCAAAGGTCCTTCTCTCTGATAGGCCTGAGTCTTTAATTCCACGGCATAGTCTTTTCTCTAGAGGTTGTAGAAGTTTTTCCATATTTTTCTCCACTCTCAAGAATGATGGAATTGTTGCACCCATCACTCATATTTCTTATAGAAATCAAATTTCTAGCCAATCATGGCATGTGAAAAACACCAAAGAGTGTTCTAATCCTTCGACCCATATTCTTCAACTTGACTTTTCCTCTTCGTGTGATTTTGGGTGTCAAGTCATTTCCTAAGAAAATATCACCACCATCATGTATTTCATATTCGTAAAATTACTCCATGTGAGGATTCATATGAAAATATGCACCCGGCATTGGGACAAGTATAGAGAAGACAGTGAAAACATAGACAAGTACCTAGTTTTGGAACCATTACCCAAAAGATCGGACTAGACAAGCCCAAAATACTGGGAACTGATCCTCTTCAGATGGAACCATAGAGAGGGTAATTGTGCTTGCTTCTGTTGAGTCAACCAATCATGCCTCATGATCTACATAAATACGTGAAGAAGACAAATACACATCCACTCCTCCACCTTAAGATGTTTTTGACTCTCGTAGAAGGAACATCATCACATCCCTTCCCTTTCTCAACAATTTTGGATCTACAATCTTTCTTGTAATGCCCTTCTTTTCCACATCTCCAACATACCTTTACAAATTTCCCTCAAGATTTAGATCTTCTTCTAGATTTAGATCTCCCACGCGAACACTTATTTTTATTTCTATTCTAGGAGCATCCTCTTACAAACAAGGCATATTCATTATTTCGATGTTATTTTTTCTCATATCCTCTTATAACAAGGATGAGACTACTTCATATAAACTTAAGAGTAGTTGCATTACTACCAATGGAAACAACCAAACTATCCCACGAGTTTGGCAGAGAACATAATAGAGTAATATACTTATCTTCATATGAAATCTTGGTGCAAGCCTAGGTTTTCAATTCTTATTGTATACATACATGGTCAAAATTGTTCCCATACTCCCAAGTTCACTTACACAACCACCACAAACAAGACCTTTTTATTTAATTATATACTAAAATCCTCACTTACAAGTTCAAGACTTATATCTAAAACCATCAGATTCAAAACTATATGCTAAAAACCCAAATGGATATTACCAAATCCAAACCTATGTGGTGTTTCCTTTTACATTTCATAACCGACGAAGATTATATTATTTATACAAGCCAAAAGGGAGGAGTGGGGATACTTTTATAAAACCACCAACCATGGGCTCAAGACTTACCTATTATATACACGCAGCAATATTTTATATATATAACATAGAAAACCTACCTTAGCACCTAAAACAAGGCCCCACCACCATGGCTATAACCTTGTCCTTATACACCATACCCTAGTGTTTTTGGACCCAATGCAAAAATTCTTGATTTGAATATTTCTGTGGAGACAGGGTCTGGGGAATGTAAATCCTTTTTTGCCAACTGTCTCTCTTGAATCTCCCTTCAACTACTGACCTCGGCAATAAAAGTGTGTTCTGGATTTTACTAAACTCCCTTGTGTTGGCCTCTGGGACAAGAATTTATTCATGTTAATTTCTAGTCCAAAGTTTTGTTATCCAACGCTTTTAAAATTTTGTCTTCCCTTGACATGTAACCTTGGCATTTTAAAATTACATGCCACCCCAACATTCAAGAACCAACCTCGCTTATTAACAAGAACCAACGAGTTGAGACAGTGGCTCTGCATCTAGGGTTCTGACAGATCGGCTTAGAAACCCTGTAGCATCAGTTGATCTAGGTGGATATTGATGGCCACCCTCCTATTCCACTTGGAACCCCAACACTATCTCTTCCAATTTTGAAGTTTCCTTAATTGTAACACAGTTTAATATTTTTGGCAGTTTTTCGGGTCCTGAACTTCCGGACCCGTTTTGAAGCCCTAAACGATGTTTTTAGGGAAAACGAAGAGACTTCGAGAAAAGTCCCAAAAAATTTAGTGTTTTGTTTTTAGCATATTTTTTGAGATATTCGAAACAAGATATTATGATAGCCAAACAGAGATCGTATGCCAAAGTTAAGACCCCGGGAAATTTATTATGTACCAATTTACCCAAATGGGACCCACAGTTTTTGTGCTTCATCTCCTAGGGTTAAGTTTCTAGATGTTTAGGGTTTTCCATTGTTTCTCAATAATAAATAGGCTTTGGAGCCTCATTGTAACACAGTTCATAAGCATGTAGCCACCACATCTCTTCTCAAAGATAAGCTACCATCACCCAAGCTAGTTTATTTCCATTCTGTTTGTAAGCATATTTAAGTATTCTGATATTAATGAAATGAAGTTTTATTTTTTCTACATTTTTGTATTTATGGTTATATCTATAATTTGTTGCATTCTTGTTTAAGTTTGGATCAGTGGTATCAGAGCGATCTATTTTTTCTCTATTTTTATTTGCATGTCCCTAAAGAGGTCATGGTATAGGGAGTTAGGGATCAATATGGTTGAACCTTTGCAAGGCTAGCCTTACAAAACCCGATGGCCTCCCATGGTGAAAGAAAATAAAGATGAGGGGGTAGGATATCCTTTCAAAATATTACTCAAGGAAGCCCTCAAGCGACAAAGGAACACGATGATGGATAACTTTGACCAGATCATTCGACGACTACCTACAGGCGACGCGTCTTCATCAAACAGCGACTCTATAGGTGGCACTCCAAGGTACAAATTAACTTCGATATTCCCATATTTGAGGGCCAAATAGATGAAGACACCATAGCTAAATGGTTGAATCAGTTAGAAGGAAATTTTTTAGTTCATGACTTTTCCAATCGAGAAAAGATTACTTTTACACTTCTTAAAGTCGCCCCACACATCAAGGACTAGTGGGAGACCTATTGTGAACAAAAGGACGAGAGGGAATCCTCACTGTTTTCAGCCGCACCCACTTGGGATTCTTTCCGAGATGCCATCAAGGAACAATATTACCCTATCAAGAGCTATGAAGATAAATACATAAAGTGGACCACGCTATGGCAGGGAAGGGACCAAGATGTGTTGGAGTTCACAAATATGTTCCATACCCTTCGCACTAAGTTGGGTATCAAGGATTTTAAGCAGCATTTGGTATTCAAGTATCACGGTTGTCTACACAATTACATCCAAGATGAGATGGAGTAAATTAACTTCGATATTCCCATATTTGAGGGCCAAATAAATGAAGATGCCATAGATAAATAGTTGAATCTGTTAGAATGATATTTTTTAGTTCATGACTTTTCCAATCGGGAAAAAGATTACTTTTGCACTTCTTAAAGTCACCCCACACATCAAGGACTGGTGGGAAACCTACTGTGAACAAAAGGACGAGAGGGAATCCTCACTATTTTTAGTCACACCCACTTGGGATTCTTTCTGAGACGCCATCAAGGAACAATATTACCCTATCAAGGGCTATGAAGATAAATACATAAAGTGGACCACGCTAAGGCAGGGAAGGGGCCAAGATGTGCTGGAGTTCACAAATATGTTCCATACCCTTCACACTAAGTCGGGTATCAAGGATTCTAAGCAGCATTTGGTATTCAAGTATTGCAGTTGTCTACACAAGTACATCCAAGACGAGATGGAGTTCTCGGACATCTCCTCACTCGGCACGGCACACTGATACACTGTGAAGTTTGAGCCGAAGTTTAAACAAAAGAAGAAATAATTTGGATCTGTGAATCCGAAACAAGGAAAAGGCACCCACAAACCATAGAGAAAATGCCAAATCCAAGGAGGGGGGGCCAAAAAAACCTACCAAAGCTGCAAGAAAATAAAAACACCACGAAGACAAAGAAGGACATGGGAGATGGTGTGAGTTCCATAAGAGCTCCACTCACAACACAACTGAGTGTCAGGCCAAGCAGTCACTGGTGGATGAGCTGAAAGCTTCTGAATTAGACGCATGTTCCGACTCTAAGTCAGAACGCGACAAGGGGAATGACAAATGGAAGTAGATCAATGACGCAGATCCTAGTGCCACTGTGGCCACCATCAAAATCTAGAAGAATGAGCATGAAGATCTAGAGGAGGGGGAACACCTCTTCCACTCACATATGTGGGTGAAATTTTCTCCGTTGCAATTCATTGTCGACAGTGGGAGCCAAAAGAACCTCATTTCAATAGAGGTTGTGAAGCGGATGGACCTACCGACGACAAAAACATCCGCAGTCGTACACCATCAAGTGGCTTCACCAAGGACGAGATCTCCTTGTCAGCAAGCAATGTCGCCTTCCCTACAGTATCAAGCGGTTTACGGATGAGGTATTTTGTGATGTTGCTCCTCTTGAAGTTTGTGATGTATTATTAGGACAACCACACTTGTGGAAGGGACATGATGTATATGAGTCTATACCTCGCTCTGTGATTATTACTTTGGGAGATAATTTGTACAGGATACTGGAGGTAGCCCTGCCTACTGCCTTCTCTTTGATCACTGCAAAGAAATGTAGTAAGATCATTTCTCATACCAAGAAAAAAAATTCCTTATGATTCACCCTAAGGGCAAGAAGAAGGTTGTGGCCACTGCTTCCAAACAGGGCTCCTTTGTATCGCAACAACATATGTACAAGGTCATGGAAGAGTATAGGGAAATTTTTGCCTCATCTACAAGGGTATCTATGCATTGTCAGATCAGGTACTCCATCGATCTGACCCTAAGCACGTCGCTACCCAATAGACCGATCTATCAACGCTATGTTCTGGGGAACGATTTTTGGCAATATTGGCATTGATGTCAAGTTAAGTTGATTGATTAATGTTGATAAATATTGTTGATGTCACTAAGCACATTAGTGATCATTTATGTTGAATGGAAAGTGTACATAAATGTTGAATGATGAATATAAAAGGTTGAAAGTGATGTGAAGTGCAAAGGTTATGTTAATCAATGAGAAAGCTAAACATTAAGACAAAAGTTGGAATACATATAATTGTTTGATCAGAAATTGTCGATAATCCAAATCTGATTTGTCTCTTGTAATTATTTATGAATGAGTTGTTAATTCAACTCTATGTTTTTTACAAACAATTTTCTGAACTGAAAATGAAAGGACAAGCTTGTGAGCAGTTTTGGAAGTCTAGGAGACTATGTTTCATTTCATATTCCTCCAAATAATACAAACAACCAAGAGGGCGTGCCTATAAAATAGATAATGTGGAATGAAACAAATGTTCCTTTTTTATGGATGGAAGTGGCATGCATCATAGAAAGGATGAGCAGTAGCAGAAGAGAAGAAGAGTGAAGAGAAGGAGAAGTTCAGCAGAAAACTTGACAGCATAATTGGATATGAGGTAACCAACACTTGTGACTTGAGAAATTTATGTTGTTTTCTATCTTGCAGCTTGAAAAATAACATGTTGTAGCATGTTTAGGTAGGAGCCTCCTATGAATTGTAGCCTGTAGAAAACTAGTGGGATTTGAAGCTTCCGTTGAGGTAGGAACCTCTTGTAGGTTGGAGCCTACAAAACTTTTGATGTAAAAATGAGTAGCAGCTTGCCTTCACAACACTTTCAGCCTAAAGTTCGTGGTTTTCTCCCTTCAAGGTTTCCACTTATATCTGGTGTCTTCATGTGTTTGATTCTTGCATGTTGTATGAATGCATTGAAGTCTTGATAAACATATCAGCAAACCACTCTCCTTGAAATATGCAAAAGAAATACAATAACTATTGAGCACAAACATAAATCCTTAACTACATAAGAAGAAGATTAAGTTGAGCGGAAATAAAGATTTAAATTACTGATTCACCCCCCCCAGTAATTTCCCGTCTTAAATATCAACAATGAGATCAAGACATATATTCAGTAGTTGTTGCAAAAAGGGCACATCAGGCCAAGCTCATCACCCTGTGGGAGCCCGATTTTATTGGTACAAAAGAAGGACAGGTCCGGACCTGGAGACTGTATATTGACTATTGGGTGTTGAACAAGATCATTGTCCGGAATAGGTACCCAATCCCATGGATTGATGACCTTCTGGACCAGCTCAAGCGGGCCAGATATGTCATTAATATTGACTTGAATCCGGTTATCACCAGGTGAATATCAAACCCTCCAATGTGTGGAAGACTGCCTTCAAATCCAAGGAGATCCTTTTCGAATGGTTGGTCATGCCTTTTGGGTTGATGTATGTCCTCGTAACCTTCATGATGTTGATGGACAGCATCTTGCAACCCTTCACGAATGCATTCGTGGTGGTGTATTTAGGTGACATCTTGATCTTCAGCCAGAGTTGGGAAGAGCACCTCCACCATATTTAACAAGTCCTTCAAACCTTGCGACAACACAAGTTGTGTGCCAATGTGGAGAAATTCACTTTTGGCATGACCCAGGTTCAATATGGGGTACAGCATTGATGAGTAGAGTGTGCATGTGGACCCAGCCAATAGACAAGTCATTCGAGATTGGCCAGCCCCAACCACTCTAACAAAGCTCCGCAACTTTTTGGGCCTTGCCAATTTCTACCATAGATTCGTGTTGGGGTTATCTAATATCACCTGGCCTTTAAGTCAAGTCACCAAGGGTAGAGCGAAAGAAAAAAAAAAATGGTATGAAACTCAACAGAACGAGTTTTCTAAGTTGAAGCATCACCTCTTCTATGCATCAGTTCTCACATTACCATACCTGCAGCAACCATTTGAGATTGAAACAAATGCGTCCGACTATGCTATTGGTGCAGTTCTTAACCAACAGGGGCATCCAGTGGCTTACCATAGTGAGACACTTTCAGACATATTCCAAAAGTATCCCACTTACGACAAATAAATGCATTCCATTGTGCAGACTTGTCATCAATGGAAACATTACATTCTGGGGAAGGAAACGATCATCCACACAAACCACCAACCCCTGCAGTTCATACAGACATAAGGGAAGTTGTAGAACAATCGCCATCATAAATGGTCCACATACCTGCAACAATTCCATTTGAACATTAGGTACAAGAAGGGAAGCACCAATAATGTTTCAGACTACCTCAACCAACCACCAGTCATGGCGCTAATCATTGTGCTCGACTCTTGTGGGCACGAAACTTCGAGGTGGCTGCATCTTTACGAGAGTGATCCAGAATTCGGCAACACATACCAGACATTCCTAGAAGGTAAGAAAGTTCCAAATTTTCACCTCTGGGATGCATTGTTATGCCACCTAGGACACAAATGTGTTCCTCCAAGCGAGCGTGCCAAGATGATTTGGGAGGTGCACTACAGTCGGGTCACTAGACATTTCAAAGTAAAGAAAACAATGGCAATACTGCAAAAGTATTTTTATTGGCCGAACCTTCAATGGGATGTTGGGAGGTACATTAAATCCTGCACTGCATGTGTCATTTTCAAGACAACCATCAAGAATCAAGGCCTATATACTCCTCTTCCTACTCCTAGTCGGCCTTGGGAATCCATATCCATGGATTACATTTCAGGTCTTCCTTCTACTAAGCACGGAAACGACTGTGTTTTCATGATCGTCGACAGATTCTTTAAGATGGCCATTATGGCGTCCTACAAGAAGAGTATCACAGCAGAGGCCACTGCTAAGCTCTTCTTCAAGTAAGTGTGAGTACACTTTCGGATCCCACCTTCCATTGTCTCTGATCGGGACAGCAGATTCCTAAGTGCATTTTGGTCAAGTCTCTGGTCGATGTTGGATACCAAACTCACTAAGTCCATGGCTTTCCATCCCCAAACTAATGGCCAAACAGAAGTCGTTAACAAGATGATCATACACATTTTGTGCATGTACAATTTGAAGCATCATGCACATGGGATGAAAGCCTCCCCTGTGTCTAACACAACTACAATAGAGCTCTCCACAACTCAATGGGCCACATCCCCTTTTAGGTAGGATTGGGATTTCATCTATTATGTCCCATTGATGTGGCCATACCATTTGCAGCTACTCAGGCATATCCATCTCATGTCTAGTTCGAAGTCGACAGGGCTAACAGCTTCATTAAGTGCATTCAACGCATCCACCAGCAGGGCCATGATATATTGGACATAGCCAATGCTAAGTACAAGTAGCACCATGATCAGCATCGAGTGTCGCACAAGTTCTAGGTGGGCGACAAAGTTTGGCTACATTTGCAGAAGGAGCACCTCGCTAGACCCCATCACAAGATTCACCAACTACGATATGGGCCATACACCATCACCAAGGTTGTAGGAGACACGAGCTTAGCATTCAACTGTTCCTTGGTCTACACGCAGTGTTCAATGTAGACCGCCTTTGGCCATACTTTCCACCATCGCTGGACACATCTGACATTGCAGAACAACTCACACCAATAGAACTAAACCCAGGCTGCATGGAACAGAACACAATCGATCGGATCATGGACACACAGATCAAGAACACTCGCTAGTAGAAGAAACAAATGTATTGGGTTATCAAAGCTGGCCAATTCCTGCACCAAGGCACGTGGCCTACCGAGGACCAAGTTCAACACAAATTTCCCCATCTCATGGAGGTACTCAATGCAATCGGGACCATTTATTCCTAAGGGGGGAGGATTGATCCAAGTAGATATTGGTGGCTACCCTCCTATTCCACTTAGACCCCTAACATCGTCTCTTTCAGTTTTTTAGTTTCCTTAATTGTAGCACAATTTACTATTTTTGGCAGTTTTTTGGGTCCTAAACTTTCTTAACCGTTTTGATGCCCTAAACGATGTTTTTAGGGAAAACGGAGAGGCCATATTTCTCCTAAATGGGGTAGCCAATTTATTTTCTACCTACTCTTTGAGATCTTCGAAACGAAGTATTATGATAGCAAAATGGAGATCGTATGCAAAAGTTATGACCCCAAGAAATTGATGTACCAATTTACCCAAATGGGGCCCACAGTTTTGGCACTTCATCTCCTAGGGTTAGGTTTCTGGATGTTTAGGATTTTCCATTGTTTCTCAATAATAAATAGGTTTTGGAGCCTCATTGTAACACAATTCAGAGGCATGTAGCCGCCACATCTCTTCTCAGAGATAAGCTACCATCGCTCGAGCTAGTTTATTTTCATTTTGTTTGTAAACATATTTTAGTATTCTGATATTAATGAAATGAAGTGTTATTTCTGCTGCATTTCTATATTTATGGTTATATCTATATTTTTTGCATTCTTGTTTAAGTCTGGATCATCAGTATTGGTTGACTAGGGTCGACCACCCACATCTCCCTGCGTAGATCCTCCTCGTAGCGCATGCTCTTTTGGTTGTGGAGCGAATAATCCCAATGAGTGGCCCCTCACTTGGCGGGGGGGGGGGGGTGGGGCGGGGGGGGCTCCATCGTTCCAAGATGTAGTCAATCAGACGCCTTTCGGCCATACCACAAATTTTATCCCTGGTACTTCGACCTCGACAGCTACAGAAACACCAATGATGTGTGCGCAATGGGAGGCGCGGGGTCGGAATCGTTGCCTCCCAAAGGCAGAGAAGAACCCCAAATTCGTCATCCCCAACAATTGTCTTGAGAAATCAAGGCAATACATGAAATATCACACCCTGATATGCAAGTTTCTGGGTATTTGGACCCGGGAACAAGATATTCTTCAGTGGATCTAGAACAAATGGGCCCCTTGGGGTCAGATCGAACTCCGCTTGCGAGCCAAGGGATTTTTTCACAGTGATCTTTGCATATCTGGATGACCGGAAACACATTTTTGAGAATGGGCCTTATTTAATGAATAGTGTGGGACTCCTTATTCACTATTGGGAGGAGTGTTATAATCCTGAAAAGGAAGAGTTCCAGATAGCTCTGTTATGGGTAAGGTTACTCTCCCTTTCGAACGACTTATGGGAACCTGATATCCTAGAAGGAATAGGTAATGCAATTGGTCAATTTTTTAAAGTCTCAGAGATCATAAAGCACCAAAGACATGCAACATGTGTATGTATCTATGTCCATATGAATATCTCCCAACCCCTCCCTGAAGCAATCAAGTTTATCTATCATGACTCCATCTAGTCGCAACCCCTCAATTATGAGCATGTCCCTTTTAAATTTTGTCGTTGCCACAAATACGGCCACTTGTTCTGTGACTGCCCCCTTACCATAGTCGATGAAGCCCAACATGTAGCCCAACAACATGATGATGAGGGTTTCCAACTAGTAGGAGGCAAACACAACCGCAAAAATCGATCTCAAGTCGCACCTTTGAATTCCCAACATAACCCCGGCAATGCCTCGGCTAAGATATGACTAGACAACCCACTTGATTGGTAAAACCCTCCTCAAGGGGATGAAAACTCCTTCGCACTTCTGGAAAATCTAGAGATAACGCAAGAGAATCAAGTAAAAAAAACAGTATTGTCTCAACTATCGCTCCAGGAAATGGATGTCGACAAACAACCCACAACTTCCATGGATAAAGCTACACCCAAGCGAAAAGTGTCAGAAACTGCAAAAGAAGATCGAAGAATAAAGGAGATCCTCAATCACACAAGAAAAGTGCTAGAGGCAGAGGAATGAAACAATTGGCTAGGCCCATAGGAAAGGAAAATGCTTAACATATTCAGAGTATGGCTCAAAGGGAACATTAAAGACATTCCCGCTAACCAGCTTTCACACTTTGGGAATATTTTCAACCAATGGAGCATCAAACAGGGAAAATAGGAGATCGATCCCAAACCTCCCAATTTGGGAAAAGGATGAGTCATGATGGCTATCACCCTCCCAGATCCATGTGTACCTGAGAGAGTAAAAAAAGGGAGGAAGACGACAAGAGACGTAATCAGGGAAGCGGATGAACTTTTGTTAAACTTAAGACAAATGGGACAATTGACAGATTACTTTCCCAGATCCATACCCCCCTCTCAATGAAAATCATCTCTTGGAATATCTGGGGTTGCAACAGGAAAGGTAAGCTCTGATCCCTGAAGGAAAAAATCATTAAATTCAAACCGTATATTGTGATGCTACATGAAACCAAAATGAAAACAACAAAAATAAAGGAGGCTAGCCAACAATACTGGAAGAATAGTGAAGTCATGATGATAGATTTCATTGGCATGGCTGGTGGCATTGCAGTGTTTTGGAACTTAGCCCAAGTCATCTTCAAACACTGGTTTGGCACCCGCTATACCACTTCTGGTACCTTTCGATTAATCGACTATGATGTGTGGTATTCCCTGTCAGCAGTTTATGGACTTGTCATTCCTAAAGCTAAGGCTCTGTTTCTGAAATATCTTCAGGCCCTTTGATCCATCATTTCATCCTCTGAATGGATAATAGGGGGTGACTTCAATCTCATTCAGAATTTGGAAGAAAAATGAGGGGTCAAATAGTTGGAGCCTAGCTTCATTGCCTTCAATGATCTCATTGAGGAACTTCATTTGGTGGAAGTGAAACCAAAGACAAGGCTTCACACTAGGAATAATTGGAGAGGAGGTCAAAACCAGGTGGCTTTCCATTTGGATCGGTATCTTCTTTCAGAGGAACTTGTTTTAAAGGATCTTTTCATTGAAGCTTCCATTCTTCCCTCTCTTGGCTCAAATCACTAGCCTATATGTCTCAATCTAGCCTCCCATGCCCCTCCGAAGAACAAACCCTTTCACTTTGAAATGTTTTGGCTGCAGAACCTAGGATTCGTGGGAAAGTTATAAGAATGGTGGAAGACCCTTGAGGTTCCCACGGGTTCCTACATGAAAATATTCCAAAGGAAACTCAAAGCTCTCCAATTACAAATCAAAATCTGGAAACGAGAGGAGTTTAGGGACATATTCACTAAAAAATGGAAATTGGAGAGTAGATGGAGTAGATCCAAATGCAGATCGTTTGTGAAGGCCGCTCAAAGGCATTGGCGGCTACAAAGGGACAAATCCTAGTGCAGTGGGAAGAAAGGAGGATCCAAGTGGAAACATTAGTGAGGAAAAATTCTAGAATTCATTGGCTCTGGGAGGGCGAGCGGAACTCAAAGTTCTTCCATAGATCCATGATCAGCAAGCGGAAACATAACCGCATCACTTCAAGGCTTGCTGGTCATTCCTAGATCCAAATATTGTAGAAATGGTGGAAGACTCTCGGCAACGAAGACAGGTTTGGTCTAGATTAAATGCAATTTTCCTCACTCTAATTCCAAAATCCAAGGAGACCAATACCCATAGTGGATTCAAGCCTATTGTGATATGGAATGTGATCTACAAGATCCTTTCCTCCATCCTAGTACAACTGTTGAAACCAATTCTTCACCACATAATCAATCAGGAGCAGTCAGGATTTGTAGAAGGAAGACAAATTCTAGATGGTATAGTTTCAGCCCATGAAACTATACATTCACTCCAACGACATAAGAAGCAGGGGATACTACTAAATATGGATCTTTCTAAAGCCTACAACTGCCTTAGTTGTGCATACCTTCTCTCGATCATGAAAGCCTTTGGTTTTGCAGAGGACTGGCTCAGCTGGATTCATTCAATGATCTCCACCCCTTTCTTCTCAATTTTGGTTAACGAGACTCCTACTTTTCAATCTTCCAGGAGCCTCAAAAAAGGGGATCCAATATCGCCATTCCTATTCATCATAGTTGTTGAAGTTCTGGTTCATCTAATCAAGGCAGTCAAACTCAACAATGACCTTAAAGGAGTACGCCTCCAAGGAATGGATATATTTGTGACCCACCAGCAATTTGCCGATGACAATCTATTGTATGGCGAACCCAAGGTCCAGGAAGCGGCAACGATCGATGGAATCCTTACAGAATTCCAAGGAGCCTCAAGTATGCTCCTTGACAAGGACAAATCACATATCTATTTATTTAACACCCATCGCCTAATCCAACTCTTTCTGGCTCGCATCCTAGGCTTCTCCATAGGGACTCTCCCATCAAAATATTTTGGCCTTCCTTTACTAGCTAATCCTCTTCGAATTGCCCACTGAAAAGATTTATGTTGGCAAAGTCCGTAAAATTTTGTAAAACTAGACACTCAGGGTCCTTAACCTGTAAATCCGCGCTACTCTTCTCAAATCTTCCCTTTGAGTTATCCCTCTCTACCAACTTTATGTTCTTCCTGCCCCTAAAAGCATATATCGAGAATTGACAACTATCTTTAGAAATTTCTTGTGGCATGGCGCCACCCTTGAAAAAAAATGGCCCCTTGTCGCCTGGAATAAACTTTGCCTCCCCAAAGTGCAAGGGGGTCTCGATCTGCGAGATCCTGAGGATTTGAATGTGGATTTAGGGGCCAAGCTCTAGTGGCGATGGATATAGGGCGGCACGTAGAAATGGAAAAGGATCTAGTCACATAAATATGGGAAAGGTAAAAACAAGTTTGTGTTACTTTGAGATCCTTCCAATCCTAAAAGATCGACCATATGGAACTTGGAAAATCAGGACAGCTACCTCATTCGGGATCACTTCTTCTAGGAAATTAAGGATGGAAATTCAACTTTATTTTGGGAGGAGTCATGGAAGCAACTCCCTCGCTTGGATAGAGAGGTCCCCCTACAGAATCTAAAGCTCATTCTTCAACCACAATGAGGGACGAGTAGCTAACTACTAGAAGGCACAACCACACCCTAAGGGCTGGAGAGAATGGAAAACAGCGGCCGACTGGCATCATGTGGCACCTCAGGAAGCATGGAAAAACCTCTCACAACAATTGAATTAGAGATGTATGCATGTCTCCCTGGGCCCTCATAAACTAAGATGGGGGTACTCGACATCTGGATCCTTCACCCTCAAAGAAGCTTATCTCATTAAGGTCAACGCACACGTCATGCCCCGTCGGAGAATTCAGAGTTCCATATGGGGGGGAAGGTTTGCCCCAAGGTGGCTCATTTTCTTTGGCTCATTGGGCATAAATGAATCCTAACTTGGGAACGCTTATTGAAGAAAGGCTTCATGGGCCCCTCACAATGCCCCCTCTACAAAAACCAAGAGGATTTGGCAGTTGCCTTGTTCAGTCCCTATAAGCGCCATAGGGATGACATTCTCGAGACGATTGAAAACTGGTCGCAAAGTTGATTCAAAAACCTGGTTGTCAACATAACATGGTGCCTAATCTTGGATTTATCATATGGAACATCTGGAAAGAAAAGAACCGAGCCATTAGAGGAAATTTCAGCCTAAAAGTGGCCTCCTAAGGAAAAATAATAAAATAATGGGAAAATAATAAAATAAGAGTTATAAATTTTGGAGGGAAAAGAAGAAAACTACTCTTTTACTATATTTTTGGCTTATCTCCTTATAGGTTTACTCAAATTTCAAGTGTAGACACTTGTTGGATGCAGCTTTATTCAACATGCTTTTTTAATGTATCTTCAATATTTATTAATGTGGGCCTTCTCAGAAGTCAACATAATGGGTACTCGTTGGATGTGGAATTTAAATCCGCATCCAATGAGTGTCTACGCTTGAAATTTGAGTAAACTTGTAAGGAGATAAGCCAAAAACACAATTAAAAAAAAATTACATATTATGTACGTGAAAAAAATTTACATATTATGTACGTGAAAATTTCATGGGAAGTTTTAGGCTAAAATTTCCTCTAATGCATCTTTTGTGATTAGACTCCCTCCAGTGCCTCCATTTGGGGGATAGTCAAAGACAACACCAGGGAGACAATCCTATTGGAGAAATGGGATCCATATGATTGGTAAGCTACTCCTTCGGAGTCAGTCATTCTCCTTTCCCTTAATTTATCTCAAGATTTGATTATGCCCCTTCCTTCTCTAATTAGGGACCCTCCTATTTCAGCGCCTTATGTTTTTTCCCGACCTCCTTCAATGTGCATTCAAATCAACTTCGACAGAGCATCCAAAGGCAACCCAGGTCCTGTGGGCTATGGGGGAGTCTTGCGCAACTCCGAGGGAGCTCCGAAAGGCATTTATGTCTGGTATTGTGGTCATGCCACTAATAATGTAGTAGAACTCATGGTAATGGAGAAGGGTCTCACCCTAGCTGGGAAACAAAATTGCATAAGGATCGATATATTCGGGGACTCCAAAATGGTGGTCCAGATGGCCCAGAAGATCATTGATGGCTTTCCCATCTACAAAATTTCCAAAAGTTGGCATCTTGAAGCCCAGCTAGTAAGAATAAAACACCTCCTGGATAGATTTGAATATGTCACAATAGACCATGTCCTCCGAGCTGGAAATAAAGTGGTTGATTGGTTGGTTAATCAAGGAGTGATGAACCAGCATAGAGAATTTTCCATTTCGTGGGATGTTTCTTTAAGTGTCACCAATCTAAATCCTAGTGAGCTTCAGACTCTTAAAGATCTCCTAAAAACGGACTCTTCTTCCCCCGATGGGGGTGCGCATGTCGACGTACAAGTGGTGCGTGAAAGGCCATCCGGGCCTACTCCTCCTCCACACAAGTATTAACTTCCCATCGATGAAACGCTTCAGCATTTACTCCTTCTATGCGACGATCTCCTCACGAGCTCTATGGATAAATGAGAAGCCTAGCAAGCGATTTGCTTCAGTTTGGTAGTTTGGGCAATGAATTTGGGTGGTAAGGAGATTGGAAGCATCCGGGTCTGTGTCTATGGTGCCTCACTAGGGCTCCGGCCTTGGGTGAAGAGGGCAGACAAAGTGTGCAGTGTCTTAGTGTGGATTGGAATATGTCTCCTGGTACACCATTAGGATCTAGGTAGTCAGACAGTTGTGGTTTGGTACTACTCCCTCGCCTCCGTTTGCTATAATTATTTTTTGCTCCTACGGTTGTTTCTAGCTCCACTCCTACTCGCAAGGACTCTTGTTGGTCTTCACAGGTGCTTGGGTTTCCATCTAGTTTCTAGTAATTTGTGCTCTAGGTTCAGGTCTCTTTTTTGGCCTGAAATTAAATACATTCTCTCAGTCAACGCTTGAGGTTGTGGGTTCTGTTTGTGTGAAGATTTGGGGTTGTTTGTGGGAATTACTCCACTCTGTTACCTGTTCTGGGTAAATGTGTGTTTGTCTCGTCTTTCTGTTAGGGGTATCGATTTGTTGGCTCTTCTTTGTTCAGGTCAGTGTGCATGTGGGTTTGGACTGTTTCATGTCCTATGCAGGTACTCTCAAGATCTCTCTACAGGCTCCCCCTGTTGCAACCCATCAACCACCGTGACCAGCAAGATGCCACGACAACGAGGTCGTCCTCATCGCAGGCGGGGGCAGCATGCCTAAGTTGGGCGTCCTGATCCACACCACCACTCGTCCTCTGCCAACTCAACCAACCAGGAAGCAGAGGACGCAGAGGCTATTTCTCTAGCTAGTTCGTTAGGTCGCCTAGTGGCTCTCACATCCATAGAATCTATCATCGAGCAGTTGCAGCACATACAAATTGACATTGACATTCTAAGGGATCACAGGTATGAATACTGCAATGATATTGTAGCTTATCTGACTGATATTCAATGCAATCATAATGTCATTCTGGAGCAACTAGACAACCTCCAACGCAGTCAACGACACACTAACGAACACCTCCGCAGCTTGGAAGCACTGGTGGAACACATTGTCTTCCACATTCATCATCATGTTGGTTACTTTGCATCTCCCCCTGTAATTCCCCCTCGTCCCCCTCCTTGATATGTCGTTGTCTCTCTTTTTGTGTCACTCATAGTATGCTAAGGCCACAAGGCCCACCGAAATAATGTATGCAAATTGTATATCCTGGTATTCTCCTGCCCCCTCAAAAAGTCTGGTCGGAATGAGGGAGCGGGGGTTGTTGACAGCGTTTTTATACACTGTGGTGTTTTAAAAATCTAATAAAAGCCATTTTGAACCAAAAAAAAAAAAAACCAACCTCCCTTCAAAACCTTTGGGGTAGATTCTTCTGAGGAATCCGTTATGTGAAGCCAATTCCTTGACATAACTCTAGTTTTTTTTCCTTGGCCTCTATTAAGGGACGGCCCCAAACAAAGTATTTTGTAAGCAATACTTCGTTGAACCTCTGAGGAAATAAAGTCTGGGATGGGAATTTTCCTGTCTCTTATTACCTTCCTGAATTTTGTCCGATGCTAAAGTTTTGTCTTGGGCCTTTGACCTTCAACCCTCGCTTGACCTCAAGGAAGGTTACAACAATTACACCTTTGCTTACCACCTCCTTTCAGCTATCTATCTATCCCGAGGATTTAAAACAAAGCACTAGCGGGAAACTTCTGAGGTATGTCCCAAGACAGAGATCTTGTAACAGAACTTGGTTCAGTCCACCTTATGTCGTCAATTAACTCCTCTTCCACAGATTAAAATCTAAGTCTCGGCGTTTTAAAATTCATTATGCTTTGTTCTAAAGAAATTGTTTTATGTCAGAGCTAAACAGGCTTCTATATGACCACCCACTCAGAGCACTAATTTGACCCTACTCTGATCGGATCCAAACGTAAAAAACACACAATTAACGAAACAAATTGAAAAGCAATTATGCAAGGGTCACAAAAGCAAATGCAAACCACTCTGTAAAGTCCTTTTTCCACTAGATTCCACACTATCGTTTTTATTAATTCAAACATTAATATATACATATGCAGCAACATTCCAGATCCATGAAAACAGGATCGGATGAACCAATTTTGGGTTCAAAACAAACCTCCCGAATATCTTAACAAATTCTAATAATAAATGGGGTTACATGGCTTTCAATAATACGAACATAGTCTTAATCTTAATCTACATATAACAAAATCCACACTTTGAGAAACCAACTCCTCTGGAAAAAAAAGTTTGGTTTTTTCGGTCATTTGGATTTAACTGATGCTCCTGCATCAAACGATAATAACTGAGTTACCACAGTATTGAAGACATTCAAATTTTCTATCACCAAATCTTCATCCTTCATCTTTAAGCTATACAATCTTTTTTGTGGGAACAATTTGTTACCCAGGGACATAGACTAATACAAAGTTCCTAACTCGTCGCACATAATTTTCTTGTAGCTTCTCCTTACACATTTAATAATCTGAGAAACAAAAACATATTGTGCTTTTTATCTTTCGATCCAACTTGGTTCAATCTTTTGTTGGTATCCTCATTGGTGTAATACCTAGGTCGAAAGTGGCGCACTGATCTTTGCCCACCAACAAATCTTCCACTTTGAACAGTTCAAACTCTGCCATGGAACTTCTTGATCTCATCCCCATGACCCTAATTACCTTGATTAATAATTAAAGGGGGATTTAATTTTGCAAATGAAATTCATTATCATATGTCAAGGGGAATATCTCAAAATTTGTGGAACATATCTAATTATGTTGTCAATCTAGTTGGTTAGCATTCAATCAATTGAGTACAACTTGGAAGGTAGTCACCTTTGTCCACTTTAGGGTCTATGTAATTGTTTGAAGTGTTATGACTCAAACATTGAACTAGCCTTCCATGTAATTTCTCTAGTTGTTTTAGGCTCTAATCCACTTACCTTTTTATAAAACCAACAAATCAATACAGATAAGCAAAACACTATACATGGTGATTAAATTGGGTTTTACACTTTGGACATTTCATTAAAGAATGCCCAAGGTTTACAAGGGTGGTTATTCTTATTGCATAAGAATAAGTATTCTTACCTTTTTCTAAAGCTAATAAATCAATACACATGGGAAAAACATTGAACTAGCATTCCATGTAATTTCTCTAGTTGTTTTTGGCTCTAATCCACTTACCTTTTTATAAAACCAACAAATCAATACAGATAAGCAGAACACTATAAATGGTGATTAAATTAGGTTTTACACTTTCGGCTTGCATTTCATTAAAGAATGCCCAGGGTTCACAAGGGTGGTTATTCTTATTGCATAACAATAAGTATTCTTACCTTTTTCTAAAGTTAATAAATCAATACACATGGGAAAAACACTAATAATGATGATTAATTGGGGTTTTAGAATTTCATTCAAATTTTTTTTCTCAATTTAATTTATTTGGATACTTTGTAACTAATATAACTACAACAAACATTTAAGATATTAATGTACAATTGTGTAAATCTAGTGAGAAAAGAGAATAAGAAATTGAACTACCTACTCATTTTTATCTTTGTTATTTATTCTTACGCACCAACATAAATTCATCATAACTCTAGATCTACCAAGCATTGAGAGGGATCAAAACTCAAGAAATTTGATTCTCTCGCTAAATCTTTAATTAAAATAGATCTATGTTAGTTCTTAATAATATTATTTATATTTTGGGTCGTAGGAGGGGGAGTATTTCTCATTAATCCCGAAGGAATCATTGAATATAGATATGTTTGAGGGCTTGGATGGAAGACCAACAACCACGCAGAAGTGTATGGCTTGTTCTTGGGCCTCACATTGGCTCAAAAGAAGGGCATAAAAACAATATAGGTTTTAGGAGACTCCATGATAATTATTAGGGATATGATCTATGCTTCATTAGCTAAAAACACTACCTTAAACCAAATAATCAAGTGATCCCAGGGGTTGATCCCCTCCTTCGAAATGGTGTCTTTCTTCCATATTCTCAGAGAAAATAATCACGAAGTTTACAAACAAGCTAACCATGCATTCCAGTTGAGAGAAAAAAGGAGCATTGTGAATGAGGCCATGGGCACTACTAGCATCCCATAAGTGTGTTGATGAGATACAAATTCTAGATTGTGGAGGTTTCTCTTAGCCTTGCAAGGAAGTTAACATACTTAAGAATTGGGGATTTTGGTTTTATATTTCTTAGGGTGGTTAATTGGCCTCTCCTTCCTCCCCTTAGCCCTTCCCCTTTCCTTCTCCTCCCCTCCCCTTCCCTCTGTCTCCCCTCTTCCCTATTCATCCTCCCCTTCCCTTCCCTCTGTCATTCTCCTATCATTATCCATGCACTCCCCTCTCCCATTCCGTCCCGCCTCCCCTCCTTATTGTCATGTTGCCCACCTCATCCCCTTACTCCTTGGGCCTTGTCGCATCACTCCATGCGATCCTTGGCCTATCATGGAGCCTTTTGGCAGGTGTGTCCTTTGCTTACAACCGTGGCGTGTCTGTGATCGTCACCTCGATACAACCCCTATTCATAAAAGGGACCTTTGCGTGTGTATTCAATTCCCACGCCCTGGTTCATGGCGCAAAGGTCGGCGCACCACCTTGGGTGATTGCTAGATAATGGGGATTTCGGAGCACAGAACAACCCTGATCACTTGTGGGTGGAAGCTTAGGATGTAAATGATGGACCAAGAGCAAAACTGGGAAATAATGCCAGACGACTGGAAATTTATGGAGGTACATCAGGATCTCAGCTCCATCAGCTTCTTCAAACTGTATTGCACCATCACACAGTTATGCAGCGACTATTTAAGGAATAACGGTATGTTCAGTTTCTATGGTTTAAGGTTCTTTTCTACTCAGGTGGCCTCTATGAAGCCTTGGCAGCTGAAGCTGAGGTCGTTGTGAGTTAGTTATTGGGTCTAGGTTGAAGGGCAGAAACAAGGCGTCATATGAGCCTGAGATTTCAAGTGGGAAGCTTCAAGGCGGCATGGGTCTAAGTGCAGTTGATGGTTTGCATGTCATTGTTGGGTTGGGTGTTGTTATTTTGCTTAAATGGGTGGGGGTTCTAGACCAGAACCTCGGGGAAGATTTGAGAGTAGACTCGCAAAGGGAAGTCTGTTTGAATACGGTTGAACTTAAGATTGTTGTTGGAGAGAAGGTTTATAAACTTCTGGACTGGGAAGGTGTCCTGGCTCAGAACCTTTGGGCTTCGTTGGAGGCCAGTGAAGTGGATGGGGTGATGGATGGTTGGTCCCTGGAGTGGTGGGTCAAGCGCATCCTAGAATTGAGCGAGAGTGACAGAAGGTTTTGTGACATTCTAGGAAGTCTAAAGATGGATTCGAGTGTGTAGAGGGCAAAGGATAGTTCCCGGCCATGCTCTTGGGGCAAACATAGTCCGAGGTCAGGGAGGCCACGGGTGGAAAATTCTCTCACTGGTAGGAGAAATCGGCCAACCTGCATCAAATGTGTGCATGACCACATGGAATTAAGGGAAGGCTTGGCTATATTGCAACACGGCATACACAATTAGCAGCGAGAGAACCTGACTATGCAAGAGAGACAGCTAGAAAAGAGGAAGTGTATTCGTCCACTAGAGGATGAAGTGGATGCACTGCAGCAACAAATTAAGCAGCTAAAGCTCAAGGTGGAGAGAACAGCGAGAAAAACCAGGGCTCCACTAAGTTGGACCAGAACAAATGCACCGAAGAAGTCTCCACTAGCCTGGCCCTGAACAGTGCAGCGCCAATGGATATAGTCTCAAAAAGTATTTCTCACTGTTTTTATATGGCACAATGCAAATGTAAATATTTAATGCTTCGAATTTATAGTTATAGGAGCTCTGGAATGTGGAATTTTGTGAGCAGTACAAAGAACACTTATACAACAGGATTGCAAGCCAAATGATGTATCATCAACCCTTCGAAGGCTTCAAAAAAACTTTGTAAAATCCCAGTTTTGTTTGCGAACGAGCACACTATATTTATATAAAACATTTAGTTTTGTTTGCGAACGAGCACGCTATATTTATATAAAAAAATCTACTCATTCTTGTTAAAATAATATATATATATATATATATATATATTATTTCTACATTTCTTTATATATAAGTATCCTATTTTTAATTTTATTAAAAACTTGAATCATCTCTATGAAATATCTATAGAATATTTTTAGTAGTGAGGATACAAGGTTTAAATAAATCTCAAAAGTACTCACAACCTTTTTCTTTTAGAATTAACTAAAAAATGTTATAAAATTAAATTAAAATAGACTATTTATAGAATATTTTGATTGTGAAATAAATTATCTTTTTTGACCATGTTGTGTTGGCCCATGGTATTGTAACAAATAATATCCATGGTAAAATAAGTGACCCATGATATTGTAACAAAGAATATTCATGATAAAGTAGGAGAGAATATCCATGATTAAAATTCTTGTACTTTCTTTTATTTAAAATATTACTCTTAACCTTTTTTTTTTATTTTTTAATTAAATCCACATGTAAATATTTACTACATTCAAGAAATTTAGAATTGCTCTAAGCAATGCTTAATCATTGCTTAATTAAACTAGTGTTGAAATTAAAAACATTCCATCTAAATCCTTGAATACATACCAAGCTCAATACCACTGCCACCATTGCAACCTTTGCAAGGAATAAGACATAATACATGGAACAATTCCTCACAAAAATCACCATGGGTAAATATTATCATCCTTCACAGCTAAAGAATGAATTGTTACTCAAACCCGTGTTGTTTAATTTGCTGTCAAAAACATGGCTTTTTCTTTAGCATTATTTTAACATGATTTTCTCCTCAATGTAGTTTTCTTTCTTATGTTTCTTTGCATTGCTATCCATATAATAGTTTTGCATTGCTATCAATATAATGGTTCTCTCTTTTGTTTCTTTGCATGGCTTCTCTCTTTTGTTTCTTTGCATTGCTATCTTCCAGATGCCTTCTTAACTTCAAGCTTATTAAAAAAAAGATGCATGTCCCTAGTTGAATATTTTTTTTATTCCAAGTTGATTATGACCATCTACATTTTAAAATAAGTCAGATACCACTTATTTTCACCTTTTGGATGACAAAATATGTAAAAACAAGACACAAAACAACAGTTTAGACATTGAAACAAGACAAACTAGCCTGAAGAACACTGCCAAATATTTTCTCCACATGTAAGTAAAAGATAAAAATCACAATAGCAAAACACATTACAACCCTTCCAACCATACAAAGTTACAAACTGCCAAAACTAATGCAACCATTGCTATAATCTTCACTTATCATGAAAGAATAAACCTCATCAATTTTAATGATTTTAAGACCTTATAAAAGTAGCCCAATTCAGCGAGAGATTTGACAAGACCTCATCTATTCCTCAACTAGTTGTGCCCTAACATTTTGAGGTTTTTCTGTACCAGCCAGAGAAGTAGAATTTCTACTTAACCCAATGCTTTTCTGTAAATTGGAAATTATGGTTCACATTCTGCCTATGAAACTAAAAAATATTTCTGAAGGGAAATATGGGTAACCATACCTAGGCACTGCAGTAAAACGCTGCTCATCAATGAGACAGGCTTGTTCTGGAATTAACTCAAACACAGGCTGACAATATATAAGGTGAATGTGTTGGGTTTTACACCCTCGACTTATATAACAGGCTTAAAGGGGGTGGCCACTGCTAGAAGCCATTATACATCATTTCATTCTCAGAAAATTCAGTCCATCATGAACATACAATTTTCTTCCGTCATTTTTAATGGATCAGGTACTAAGGCTCTGCATTTAACCTTTTGATATCCCCTGGCAAATCCACAATAGTTTCCCATGGATTTAGAGATGCACTTCTATTTTCTACTAGATGCAGGTCGTGAGCTTGAAGCTCGCCATTTCACATCTGCGGAATACTAAGCCTTCGCAGAAACTTGATGGCTTATTTTGGATTTTGTTGATTGGAATCAAGCCATGGGATGGGATCCTAGTGTGTTTGCATTAGACAATAGTTTCCCATGGATTTAGAGATGCACTTCTATTTTCTACTAGATGCAGGTCGTGAGCTTGAATCTCACCATTTCTCACCATTTCACATATGCGGAATCACTAAGCCTTGGCAGAAACTTGATGGCCTGTTTTGGATTTTGTTGATTGGGATCATGTCATGGGATGGGATCCTAGTGTATTTGCTTTAGGCAAGGCATGTAAACATTAAGGTGCAAAGAGTTTAATCCATAATAGATAAGAATTGGAATGGACCATAGATGGAAGGAGACTATATAAGATCAGCCACAATAACAATTACAAGAAGATGTTATAGCAATAAAAGACCCTTGTTTCTTTAAAAGTAGCTTATACCTGAAAAAGATCTAAACAAATCCGTACACAACATTCTTGTACTAGGAAATATGGTATTCATCCTCAAATATAATTAGAGAGACCAACAATAGATCTTGCACAAAGAGGGAAATGAAAATTGACATTGTTGTAAGACAATTTTTCATAACAGAAAATCATTGAGTCAAGAGGCTCATTCTACAGCTCAGTATGATGTGTAACCCTGTCTGTCCATCATCAAAGTTGAAATTTTGCTCATGTCGACTTAAAAAAAAATAACCATACAAAACATTTAAATAATGTCTACCCGTAAAAAAAAATTACAAGTGAAGAAATTGAATCCCTCTTGGCTCATATTAGATCCGTATTTAAAATGAATCTACGCTGATCATAACCCAAGCCCTACTATCAAACATTCAATGATCTTGGAAGAACGGCAAATAGAGAGCAATGTCTTGGAAGAAAAGCACATAAATAGAGAGAGGGGTCTTGAAAGAACCACACATAAAGAGAGAGGCCTGAACTGTGACTTAGCCCAAAGGCATTAGAAAACTATAATCACCCCTCTAACAAAATACTTTCAGAGAATGTATTAACATTACTAAGCACAAATAGAAGAAATGGGGGATCCAATGTTAAAGGGTTGGGAATTTTGCATCGTAATTCAATTTCCTACTAAGATATATATATATATATATTATATATATATATATAGTCAAAGGTCAAATTGATGTACAGAAAACCTTTTCTACATAGCCATTCCATTGTTTACTAAATGGAAGTGTGTGAGTAATGTTTCATAACCCCTCGTTGATGATGCCATTTCATTGGGATCACATATTCAAATTCAGACGGAGATGGGCATGTACACCTTCCATTTACATTTATCTTAACCAAAGAATAAAACAAAATAAATTCGCAAAGTATTTATGGTAGTAACTTAATGAATGGATGAATCACACTAGGCCAACTCAGACCATTCAAAATGATCTCACACAAGGTGAGACTGACACGGTGACCAAAATTCATATTCCCTACTGTTTAGGTTCACCAGAAGAATGATATCCAAAAAGCGCAAGACGCAGAGCAATTATATTGACAGAGTGGTTGCTTCTAAAGAGGCAGCTAACCAAGTTCAAAGCATTTAAAACGATATCAATATAGCCCCAGCAGCAAATAAATAACGGATCCAGCAAAGGTTCAAAGCATCTTGTTTACAGTACAGATCACTGGACATTTTATTCCGTTAGGTTCTGTGTAGGCCCTCCTCGTTTTGGAAGTCAGGGCTGGTGGTCAACCAATGAAGTCAGCAAAGCCAAGAGGGCGGTCCGCCCACATTGTGTCTTTGTAAATAAATCGGGTACACAAACATTTGCAGTTAATCAATTGCACCTCAACTCAAAGCAGAACATTATTATCCAGAGGACTAGGTAATCTTGTATAATAATTACCACCAGTAATGCCAAGGCAAGAAAGGCATGTAACATATGTAAACAATTAATGAATTTGCTTTTGTTTCTGTTGCATATAAAATTTATACAATCTGCTGCAAAAAATGTTGTTCAATTGTTGAAAGTTTACCTCGTAAAATCAGTTGTCATTGAAAAAAGTGGAGATGGGCATTATATTACATATATAATATGTTGAGATACATAGTTTCAACCAGCATTGCATGATACCATCTAACTATTACCTCCTCCCGAAGCTACGTAAAATGATGCACTGAATATTTAGCAGATCAAATCATGTAAATTTTATAATAATACATAGCATTTCCGTCCTCACGTATCTGGATATCCCATTGGAATAAAACATAAACGGCAAGGTATTCAAATTTTAATCCTGTAACAATATACTCAGAAAATACAAATTGGCATCGTCCATATTCATTTTTACTGCACAGTACCATCCTTTAAGTCTTCTACCAAAACATAAAGGATATGTCTATTGATGAAATTGACAAATATATATCTGTTGCCTGAAAAGGTTTGATTACTTGTAAAAGTCAAAGTCTGTGTCTGGTTTTTTAACATTGGCTCTGTAACCCTTTTCAAAATCCTTTGGGAGAATAACATAGCGGTTTTTCCGTACTGCATGCATACCAGCTTCTTGACAAATTGCAGTTATCTGCAGCAAGAATAGACATAGCATACATAAATCCTATAAACGTTAAACTCATTATAAATAACTTGAATTTCCAAATAGCTGCAGCACCAATTTTGTAGGACTGAGAAATTTTAAACAGCAAATAGCTTGATGGTTAAGTAACACTTGCCTCTGCAGCACTAATTTTATCAGGGCGAGATACATAGTCTTCAAGGTCTACCTCATCGCTGAGGTTCATTTTTGCTGTACAAACCTGACACACAATATGCCAAAATAATTACTAGCCTTACGATAAGTGTCACACATGCAACTGTAACAGTGAGGGTCGAGAATGCCCTAGAAGATGATTAAGAAACACAAATAGAATATTATATTTACAGTATTTCATCTCAGCAAATATATACAAAAAACAGTGAAGGTTGAAGCTGCTTCATTAAACATTTGCATGACTATCTATAACCATTAGAAAGTGCACATTCCCGTGCCTGGTGACTACCTGGAAAACAAGACGTTTCTGCCTCCTATCAGGCAGAGGAAACTCGATTTTCCTATCAAGTCTTCCAGGGCGCAGAAGTGCCGGATCCAGTGTATCTGCTCTATTGGTTGCCATGATCACCTTCACATTCACAGTCTGATCAAAACCATCCATCTGCACCAGCACCAGCCATCGATGTCATATTAAAAATAAAGAACCATTACCATTGTTGACAATGACAATTTAACCATCACATGAAATCCAACAACACTCAGGTCCACCTGATTTAAGAGCTCCATCAAGATCCTCTGAACTTCCCTATCAGCTCCAGTTTGAGCATCAAACCGTGCTGTTGCAATCGCATCCACCTCATCAATGAATATTATTGCAGGTGCATTCTCTTTAGCAAGGCGAAAGACATCACGAACCATCCTTGGCCCCTGGCATGAAGCAAAAGATGAATCAATACCACTAGAAACAAAAAATCCCTTCCATCAAGTTTTCTCATGTGCTAAGGGAAAACAATAGTCTAGCAGATGAATTAGCCAATCAAACCATATCTCTAAATCTTGAGGGATATTGTGTAATGTCCCTTCCTAAATTAATTTGGAACAAGACTAATTATTGCATTTTGGGGCCAATTTTGGAGATAGGGGGGCCTATTCAATTTTTATTAGGAGGTTAGACTTACGAGAAGTTATTTTGTTGCGGATAAATTACACATGGGGGCCACCCACACTAGGAAATACACACTCCCTAGTTCGGTTTGCATGAAGGTGATTAAGTTTTGCATGTAGGTGGTTAAGTGAGAGCCCACGATGGAGGGAAAAGTGTTCCACGAAATCTATATAAAGAAAGTAGCTTTCCTCATTTCATTCATCTTATTGGAATAAATCAATTTCTCTTTAGTTGCTCGAGTTGCTTAGCCGAGTCACTTGCTGTTTAGCACAAGTTCTAGGCGAAGAGCTCACCCTTTCTTCGGGGGACTTCGAGTGCCACCCTAGGACGATTTTCTTCATTTCTTCAAGAGGAGAATCACATTGTGATTCCCAGCAGTAGCATTTCCTTCCAAGTTGTGCGTATTACAGGGGGGACGCAGTGGAGAGGAGGCCGAGTTCATTGGTGGTGCTTAGCAGTGGAGATTTGATGTGAGATTTTCCAAAGAGGAGGCTAGGGAGGATTATCAGGACTTCGCATCTAAGAAAGTTTGGGAGCTGATTGAGCTTCTGGCTTGGCAGTGTGACTTTCGCACTACCTGGGGTAGCGCAAAGGCAGTGTGTGGGAGCTCATTTGGTGGGTAGAGTATCAGTCCTTGAGGTTGAGTTTTGTCGTGGAGGTTAGAGGAGATATTTGGAGTGGTGTTTGCTTCCATCTCAGAGCTTGGAGGAGGACTTTGTGGTCATTCCTTGCAGGCCGATTCAAGCGCTGTTTGGAGGGCGTGGGCCATAAAAGAGGTCGAATTTGGGAGGTCAAAATCCGGCCAAACCATTTCTAGGTTTTTCTAGGTTTTTGACAAGGATCCCAAATATAAAGTTTTGGAATTTTCTGAGCACCGGAAGTGGAGTTTTCAGCCGTATCTTTGCAGCAGAGAGTGCAGAATTGTTGGGAATTGCACAGTGCTTTTGGGGGTCAATTTCAGGATGTCAAAATCGGGCCAAACCATATATGGGTTTTTGTGGATTTGGGTCAAAGAGCTTAGGGCTGAATTTGTAGCATTTTCCGAGCAACAAAAGTGGAGTTTCATGCAGTTCTTTTCCAAGTAGCAGTGTAATTTTTTGGGCAATACAGAGAATTAGAAGAGCAGTCATTTCCAGCATTTGAGATCATTGTATTATCACCTGGGTTCTGTCACGCTTGCCATTGAGGCAAGCCCAGGTTCATTCCTCCATACTATTGTACTTGCTCCATTAATTAATAAAATGGCTTGATTATTACTTCTGGAGTTTTATGAGCATTTGCTGATTGTTTAAAATTTATGTGCTGTAAATCATTTTTTGCTTTGCATATCACTGTTTATTCAAGTTTGGAACATTACATATGGCATCAATTGTAAGGTCACATCCCATCCCTTGATTAGACATGGCAAATGCAGCACATTTCATGCATTTATGGACTTCTATGGCTCATTATTACTAACCCCTGATAAACAGTAAGGCAAATAATGAGACTCGGCTCTGTATGCAGGCCCACACATTTTTTGAGCCAAATGAAGATTATTTCCCTCGGCCTGTTGGGATAATGGCACCTCAAAATAGAACTCTTCAGTGGCAACGGTGGGCTTCAGGTTTAGATGACCATGGGGTTTGCTTTGCTTTTGTGGTATGCCTGGCACAATTAATCTCACCTCTTCCATGGATGTTTGGTAAGTTTCCCCTTGGTTTTTTTCTGGATTGGAAAAGCCAACTGTGGGCAATTCAGTTCTCAGTAATTTCACCTGTGTTTACAATACTGTTCTTGGGAAATTTATGCCACATTCGCTGGAAGAGACCTCAACATGGAAAAGGTCAGTGCCACAGGAGGTATTTTTTGTCAATTTTGTGGCCAGCTTGACTTTTCTCCAGGCTAACTGGGAGTTGGAAAAGCATGCCCACTTTCTCTGGTCTGGACTGGGAGTTGGAAAAGCATGCCCACTTTCTCTGGTCTGGAGTGCCTGTTCTTTCTGGGTTTAGTTTTCTCCAGGTCTGGAAGGTTTGCCCTGTCAAACTCTGTAATATCTCTGCCCTCTCTGTGAATTCTTCTGCAGTCAGCACAGTTTGAACAGTGGAAGAAATAGCAAGGGCCATCCCCAGGCCCTGCAGAGATCACCAGTAAATTTCAGACTCCAATTTTCTGATGGATTATTGTTAGTTACAGGATATAAGAAGGCTACTCAGGACTCATGAGTCTAACCAAAGAAACAGAACATCAATTTTCACTGCTACAACTAAACTACATGAAATTGATCAACAGGCCACCACTAATAATGCAACAGTAATCAGGACTTTGGTTCAGCTCAAGACGCAGATCTCTATTCTGGAGGCTTGGTGTAATATGCTCGGGAACATGGTTCTCAATTAGACCAAGGAAGAGCATTCCAGGGCATCTAATCAGGTACAATCAGTAAACTCCGACTGTGAAGGCTGTGAGGAAGAGGAAACAGTGCACCAGCTGCCAGAAGCAAAGGGAATCATCAAGCTAGATTCAGATCCTGAGAAGGCATAGAAGCAGCCAGCTGTCATGTCTTTTGCTAGTTACTGGGATACTAGGTCCTTTTTATAGAATCTACACCACCGAGAAGTACTGGTTTGTTTTGCTTAAGGATTTTAATGGGTATAGTCATATAGAGTAAATTAGTATTTCCATTTTGGTCTAGTCGTAATAACTTTTAAACCAGACTCCTGATGCATCTTCACTGTGAGCATGCAGAACTAGTGACAAAGAACTGTAGAATTGCACCACAAATCCTTTCTCCATATCACATTGCAGTGGTCTTTGTTGGAGAAGATAAAATCCATAAACTTGGAACTTTCTACAACTTAGAAAAAAAAATGACAAGAAATATATAGTATATACATTCAAAACCACCTTCACTTCATTTTTTTTCTCAATTTGAAATGGTTGCATTCAGGGCTCACAAGCACATTAAAATTTCTCAGCTACTCACTTTTCAGCGTAAGCTTGAGAGGAACACACTGATGAGAAGACCCTTAGAATCTAAATCCATCAAACCTTCAGATCACCTCAAATACTGTTAATTACCCATGGTAGTGTACAGTGGATAACCTCAAGCTGACAAAGAGACTTTGATAAATTAGTAATTGCCACCCAAGAGAATGTCCTCTATTTAAAATGAGCTATGGGTAATAATAACAATTTTGATTAAAAATCTGCTTTCAGTGAATGAATGTCAATAACGTTTAGCAGGTTGTTACTTCTTTAGAGGATTTAATTTTAAGGAACGCAGCAAGAGAAAGATCCCTATTTGAAAGGTTATGATGTACTCTTTTGGATGAGAAGATGAATTTAAGTCAGCTACCATTTATGCGAGAATGACGTCTCAGAAAATTCAGTGAATTTGCCCGAGTTTTGTGGTCTCATGGTTGAATTTATTCCTATTTTCACGCTAAGGCACACCCCCAGTTTACGCAGTAGAGGCCCTTGAATCCAAATGATTCTCTGAGTGACCTTCTCAGACAGTGTATCAGGCCCTTCAAATTCATTAAAGACTCAGAGGGGGAGACTTCCCAGCCTCGACCGCCAGCTCTACTACAAGCTGACATTCTCTTCCAGATGATGCTCATTCTTGTACTCGTTTCCTTTCATCTCAGATCTTTATCTTCACTTATTGCTATTACCTTAGATCTAGGAGCTGCTACAGAGATTCCACTTTGTAGTCCGCTGGTTATCCCTAGGATTCGTTACAAATTAGTCAACTCCCTGTATATATGAGATTCTTTCTAATTCTGCATTTGTATATGTACGGTAATGTACTTTTCGTTGCTTATTGAATCATATTGCCAGAGTAACATATTTATGTGTGGACTAGGGTTCTTCCGTTTCTGTATCATGTCGAGAGGGATTTTGCCTCTACAAGGCATGATCATTCAAATACAGTGGATATTTGATCTTGAGCTAAGGGGTTCAACTGTAATTCCATGTTATGCATACCTGTTCTCGTTGTTTCTTAGGAGGTCCACAGCCTATCTGCTTACAATTCCATTCATAGCAGTCCTAGTGACCCGGGCACTCTCCAAATCACCCTGCCCAAAAGGGTCCAACAAAGTCGCTCAGGGTTTGGGGCTTCAAATCTAGACGAGCATAAAGAAAGACGCTGGCTAGGGGTGGCAAATTGCAAATATTAAATTAGAGTTTAGAAGGGTTAATGTTTGACAAAAATATTTGTTTCAAGTGCAAATGCCAGAGTCCCGTGATGTAATTGCTTGGTAGGGTCAAAAACAACGAGTAAACATGCATCTGGAATACAAATTACCAGCTGCTTATAAATTGCTACGAGGGGGTAATCGGAAGGCAATGTTCTTGCTTGGAAGAGGTGCAATTGGGGTTTGTATCGAAAGCAAAACATAGTAATGAGGAAAAAAAAAATACCTCTCCAAGATATTTCTGAACAAACTCAGAGCCAACAACCCGAATGAAAGCAGCCGTGGTGTGGTTTGCGACGGCCTTGGCAAGCATGGTCTTCCCCGTACCTGGAGGGCCATAAAGAAGAACACCCCGGGGAGGGTCTATCCCGATCTGCTTGTAAAGCTCGTGGTGCGTGAGTGGAAGTTCCACGGCTTCCCGAATCTCCTGTTTCTGTATGTCACAGCCCCCAATATCATTGTAGGTTACGTCCGGTTTCTCAGACTGGGAGAGGAGTGAGATAGAGGAGTCGGCCTCAGGTGGGAGGACATCCACTAGGGCGTTCGAATGTCGGTGGAGGGCTACCGAGGCGGAGGGCTTCAGGAGCTCCCTATTGATTGTGCTCAAAATCCTCACATAGTAGTTCGATCCCGTTGTTGAACCCACTATTCCGTTGTTCTGGTCAACCATCTCCATGAACTGCCCGATCACCAGCGGCACCGACTGGATCCTCTTCACCTCCTCCTGGGCTCTCAGCAGTTCTCTCTTTAGATTTTTTTGCTCATCCTTCACGTATTCTTCTTGAATGTCGATGAACTCCATCTGTCTCTGTAACGATTTCAATCGACTGTACAGATCTTCTTCGTCCATGTCGGAATGAGAATGGGGATGGGGCGGAGGCATACTCATCTCTATCTTGCCCGTTGGACCCTCGGCCACCGACTTCGGATTTAGCACCACTGCCGATGCAGCCATTGTCGCCTTACCTTGCCTTTCCCTCGCAAAAACCAGAACAGAGCCGAGGCTTTCTTCACCGAAAGGAACAAATTGAATGGTATAAATGAAAGGTAAAGAAAGGTATTGGTATGTTTATAGTGCACGGAAGAGGGCCGAATTGCATTGGACTTTTAGCCTAAAAGTTTTAGGTTTCTCTTTTAAAAAAAAAAAATGTTTACGTTTTTCATATTTTTGGATTTCCTTGTTAGTTTGTTTCGCTAAAAACCTCGAAAGGTTTTTGGAATTCGAGATTTCACGCAGGGTTGATATTGTATCTAATTTGAGTGACTAAGGGGTTATGAAGATATGAATTGATTTTTGTATTTATTTTGTTATTTCGGGAATTAAATTGTCTTCGGGCCGTCTATCTTTGATTAAGTTTTACATATTTTTTGTGATAGTATTTTTTTTGGTGGGCATTTAGTCTTTCTATTTAACATTAGAGTTTGTTTTGGCTTCAATCTAGTTCGAAAAAGAAAAAAGAAAAAAAAAAAATATTTTAAGATTTAAATGATAGTAGAGTTTCAAATCAAATTACTCAAGGGCTAGAAGGGGCTTCTCTAGATGAGGAAAGCTTTCCAATGAAGAGAATTTATCCCTGAGCTACTAAATTTTAACACTCTCTCTCAGCTAGGGAAGAATTATCAGTTGCATCATAAATCTCATCTCAAATGTCTCATCATCGTGATCGTTGAATCAAGTCATATCTCATTTCTGCTCATCTATGCTCATTTGTACTCATCTTTTGAACATTCTTGAATCTAAAGAAGAAGAATCATTAGCATAGGGGAGATAAATCAGCCACCCTGTATCCAAGGACAATAGGTAGGATACCACTTACCATGAGAGGTAAGGATCGCAGTCTATCCTATCGTTTGTTGATCTTCCCATCTTAACCCTCGAGAGACAGTGATAGAACACTTCCATCCCATCACTTGAGCAAGATATGACTTACCATAAATGGTAAGGATCATAGTCTATCTTAAGTCTCCTCACCCTGGCTAGATGGATGGCAATCCCAACAAGTCCAACTTGTGGGTAGGATGCATATTGGGGTATTCTCTATTAAGTCCCACACTTGATGGTAGGGGGAGATACCCACTTGTCACGAGTGAAAAGGATCACACGCACACCCTACAGTGACAATAAGCAGGATACTACTTACCATAGAAGACAAGGATCATAGACTATCTTATTGTACAGAGTTCCCTCAACCCCAAGAGCTCTCCGGCTCAATTCCTCTCCTGTGAGCTCAATTAGGGGGGAAGAGTATAGTTTAGTGTCCTTGATCAATTGTGACCCTTACCTAGGGGGACACATCCATTAGTCCAAGTTGCTTTATGAAGACCAAGAACTTCCCTTTCGACAAAACCTTGGTAAGAATATATGTTATCTGCTCATCAGTCGAAATGTGATGGAGTCTTACGGCTCCTCTTTGCTTCATGTCTCAGATGTGGTGGTCTCATTATGATTGGACTAGTCGTGGAACACAAGATTCTCTGTCAGTCGGATCCCACTCTTGTTGTCGCAATATATCATTATCGTATCCAGAACCTACTTAAATAACTCTCCAAAGAGCTTCCTCAACCATATTGCCTCGTAGCTAACCATGTTAGTAGCAATGTATGTTGCCTCGGTTGCGCTAAGCGCAACAAACTTCTGCTTCTTGCTCATCCAAGATATCATGGTTGATCTAAGGCTAAAACAACACCCTAATGTACTCTTTTTGTCAATAACATTTTTGGCCCAGTCAACATCAGTGTCTCCATGAAGTCTCACATCTCCGACAGTATATCTTAAACCAAAATTAATCATTCCATGTAAGTATCTCAACACATGCTTAACAATGACCCATGTGCATGAAGAGCCTCGGTCATAAATGCACTCAGTGTGTTAATTGCAAAATATTGTCTGGTCGAGTGTTCACAAGGAACATCAGTGCCCCAATCAACTGTCAATACTCAGAGGGATTTTCCAGATCAGGTCTCGTAGCTTCTCCACATAACTTCTTGAAGTTCATATCTATCAATGTGGTCATGGACTTGCATTCTACCATTCCAAATATTTCCAGTAGCTTCACCACATATTTCCCTTGAGAAAGGAAAATTTCACCAGGTCTCTGCCACACCTCTAAGCTTAGGAAGTAGTGCATCAATCCAAGGTCTTTCATCTCAAATTCAAAAGCCAACTCCCTCTTTCACTATAGCATTAAAGGCTCACCACCTGTCAAGAATAAGTCATCAACATATAAAACCAAAATTAAGGGCATACCTTGGACAACTTTGAATTAGAGGTTTGGATCAACATTGCTTCTTGTGAATCCAAGCTTCATGAGGTAGCTATCAATACAAATATACCGAGCCCTAAGGGCTTTCTTTAATCCATAGAGACCTTCTTCAGCCTACACACATAAGTCTTCCAGTCTTTACTTCAAATCCTTACGGTTGCTCAACATATACTTCTTCCTAGTGTATGCCATGAAGAAATGCGGTCTTCACATCCATTTGGTAAAAAGTCCTTCCTTGACTAGAAGCAAGGGCAACAATAGATCGAATAGTAGTGTAGCAAGCAACTGGTGCAAAGACATCATCATAATCTTCTCACTCTTTCTAAGAGAAGCCTCTAGCCATGAATCTCACCTTATATTTCTCGATACTTCCATCTGTTCCATGCTTGATCTTGTACAACCATTTAGAAGTCACAACAAAATTGCCTTTAGGCCTCATAACTACTTCACACACATCATTATTCATTACATATTCATATTCTTTGGCCATAACATCCTTCCAGACTTACTCTTTCACTACTTCTTTAAAGGTGAGAGGCTTAGCATGTATGATGGTGCTCATAGTGTTGACAGTGTTGGATGTTGCCAACATACAACGGGTTTTCCTGATGTGAAGTCCCAATTAGACCTCACACCATTTAGAGTAGGAGCCCCATCTGGTTATATGGTTTGGCAACCAAGCAATGAAATAGTTCATTATCTTTAGTATGTATTATATCAACATATACCACAAACATAAAAGAATAGTCTTACTACATTCATGCCACATGCATGAAAGAGTGATGGGTCGAAGAGCTTCTGATAATTAATGGAAGATTCCAAGAACATTGTCACACCGATGAAAAACTAGCTCCAATACTAGAACATGAAGCTACAACTTGCTTCTCCAAAGAATGACCATCTCTCCTATGCACCACTAGAGAAGCCAAGGCCAAATCTCTGAGTCCAAGCCACTTGTGTGAGTTATGAGGATCTATATATAATAAATGATAATGACTCTTGAGCTTCCTCATGACTCTTCAACTTCTATGGCTTATGGATTTACAACATGACTCTTCACATTCTACATATATCTCCTTACATTCCACATGAGTCTCTTGGACTCCCTCATATTGGACTTACTATTTATAAGAGACAAAATACACATAAGACAATGACTATATAAGACAAAATATTCTCACATGGGAGAAAGTGACAAATTAGTGACATCATCATGGAGTTCATTTGTGATATATGAGTGCCATGCTTTGAAATCTGCTACAATAACCTTGACTTGGACGAGCAACTCTACAACATATCACATATTTACCTCCAATGCCTCTGACAATATGAACTTGGATTTGGATTGGACAATATTTTACAGCCAGGATAATTTCATGTAAAGCTTAGTTGGTGCAATTGCATACTGTAGAATAATGTTCTTGGTGATTTCCAAGCCTTCCCATCCAGATATTTGCACAATTTGCTCGATGAACTGATTTATCTCACACATGATAGCATCCTTGCCTCTTATCTCTCCAAGTGCATCCACAAAAGGAATTCCATGTTTTTGTATCGGGGATTCCAAACCGTTATGCAGTCGACCAAAAGCAACTATAGTGTTGGTTGCTTATTCACCGAGATGATTGTAGTTTTGAATATGGAGCCTCAACTACACTTTGTCCATCTCTGTAACAATTTTGTCCTTCCTAACCAACTGCTCTCGAACATTTGGATACTTAGCACCCCACTCCTATATCAAATCTACAACTTTGTTTGCAACCTTTAGGAGCTTCAAGATATCTTGAGATTTCTTATGTATTTCGATCAGGGGTGCCACTACCTCATGTAAGAGAATCATCTCATTATACAACAGTTTCATGGTGTCCTCCATTGGTCCCATTTCTTCAAGTATAGCTTACTGGAACTCCATTGTGTTGAAATTGTTAGAGAGCAGCCTTTGATTCTTTGTGGTGAGGTGATCTAATTGTCGCTTTACCGCAACTAAATCCTTTCTCAACCATGCATTCTCACTCATCATATATTCTAAGTTGTCTTCTGTTGTTGTCGCGAAAGCAACAATAGCTGCCATGATCGCTTGAGGATTTCTCCTGGTATTAGTTGTTATTACCTTCTCAGTGGATATGGAGATTGGATGTTCAAGATAGTTGGGGAAGTATCTTCGTCTTTCTTGAATGATCCTCTTCTTCAATTGATCAAAGGTAACATTACATACATCCATGACCCTATCTTCTGGTGGAGGGACAATTCCCATCTCGTTGAATGGGAGATGGCCACCTATAAGAGGAGTTATTGATGGAGTGTCTGCTTCATCTGCAATAGGTTCAATAACATCCTCTTCTTCTAATTTTGCTTCCATCTCTTGGGTCATATGTTCTTCCTCCATTACGTGCACAACTTCTTCCTATTGTTATTGCTTCTATTGTTCTGCTTTTTATGTTCTTCTCATTTCTTCTTCTACTTCTTGCTTTTTTATAAGCATGTCATCTTGCTTCCTCTTTTCTTCTTCTTCTTTTTGTGAGCACTCCTTCTCCCTTGTATGCTCTTCCTCTTGTTGCTTCCTTTCTTCTATGGCATCTTTGCACATGGGATCAAATTTATTCTTTATGTTATGTTCTACCACCAGATCATGCTTGATCTTCTTCCTAGGTGTTGTTAGTTAACTTGAGTTGTTGTCACCTATTGCATCTCCTCCATTTGTGCATCTGAAGCTCGTGGGACTTGAGAGGGACCTGCCTCATCTCATGGTCAATTCTTTCTCACTGCATTGTACCAATTCTTAACATTTTCATCCTTAGAAGTCGTCATTGGTACATATGGCCAAGTGTGTTATATCTTATCATAATGTTGCTTGTGCACCTTTTTAGGACCATATCTATGAAAATTCAATGTCCCAAAATGAAGATGCTTGAGTTCTTCAATTTCAAGCTTAACTGTGTTAAGGCTCTTTAGCTCATAAAGTCCAATCTGTAAAGGAAGAGTGGACCAAGTAGCCTTTTTCCTCCTATGTAGTTGTGCAAACAGTCCATTATTCAACTGATAGGACACCTCCTACAAGACCACCTTTTTGGTTACATATCCAGGCATAAGGTGAGGAGTTGGTTGGCACCCAAAACATCTAATGTATGTGCCTTGCAGTGAGGCAAACCAATCTACAATGTCATACAATGTCTCCTTCACCTGATCGGTCATGCAAGGAGGATCAGTCTCATAGATCATCTAGTAAAGTACTGCAACTAAATGATCTACCAAGTTTTCATTAACTCCTCGAAAATTAATCTTTGATAACAATTTGCAATGAAAATAAACTAGGAGCTTTTCTTGTGGGGTCTAGCTCCATTTCATTCTTGTGAAAGTATGTCGAGTGCAGATCCCATCTAGCAAATAAGCAGACATATAGAACTATGGTGCTTGCTTTGCTTGTATGGCATCTTTAGCCTATTGTACATGACTACGCAACTCATAAGAGAGGATATATGCCCAATTGAAAACTCTACCACTGGTAACAACCAAGTTGAGCCGGAAGATCCAATTCTCCTCAAAGTCTTTTGCATTTTTGTCACCCATGCATTATGCAACACGTTACTATGAGATGTCAACAAACCTTTCTGAAATTTCTTTTCGGGTACACAACGCTTGGTCTCTGATGGAATCTAGCGGGCTCTTAGCACCAAAATTTGATGATTTATTTAGTGTTGAGGTTTTCCCATGTTGCATAAAACTGAGTGTTTGCATATTCTTTAAGTTTTACCATCTTAAAGTAAGAATGCATGTCATGTGTATGGTAAATAGCAATCTCATTACCGATTTCACTGTGTAAGATTAAATTTGTATTGTCCACATGTAACAGGATCCATTCAATGGCTTCAACACATGACAACACTAGGAACCTGCATGCAACTCTATGTATTATGGACCTTTTGATGTTGATGTATACCTCCTTATCTTTCAAATCTTCAAGGAATTGCTTCTGCAGAAAGTATCTGTAATGTCTTTCCATGTGACTTCGAAAGATTTCTCCATAAAGCATTATGTATATGTAAGAATAGGAACTGTAGGCTTGACCATTTCCACTGCCTCCTCAGTACTTGCTTCTGAGGTTTCCTTAGAGATAATTCGACGGGTAGTAGAAGGCATTATTTCGACATACGATGAAAGAGAAATATAACTTGTTTTCGGCACACCTGCAAGTGGAATTTCACTTATGGCGATAATAATTTGTTTCAAGAAATTCCCTATTCTAGAACATGCAAACTTAGCAAAGATAATCACAGAGGGGAGATAATATTTAGTTGGATACACTAGCCTATCAATGATGAGACAAGGTGACTTGGTTATCCATTGGGAGTGAAATCAACAACATGCCAAGAGGAGGGTACATGTCGGGACAACAATGGCCAAACAGGGCCTAATTGAAGCTTGAGGATGTGTTGTGTGCTCAAGGAGAAAGAGAGAGATAGGTTGGGGGTGCAGAGCAAAATCTCAAGGCACAAGGAAGGCACGATAAATCTTGTGAGTGCACTATACACCCAAGGTGATCCATTGAGGGTGTAGGGAGCACAATCAATGAACAAGCAGGCAAGCTTGATGCTTGTTGATGCATTTCCTACTCACAAGAGAGAGAGCTCCTTGTTGGATGCAATTTTCAAGAGGAAGGGGTCCTTGTTTCTCCAAAATGCACTCTGAAAGGAGACTTGGTTTTCTGAGCACAATTTTCCAGGATAGTGGGGCTTTGACTTCCAAAAACGCACTCAAGGTAGAGATGGGCTCAACATCTGCTAAGTAAAGACCAACAACAAACTTAGATTACAATAACAAAGAGAGGAAAGGTTTGCAAGCATTTATAAGCTCTGTCACAATCATGACTAGAAGATGAAAGGTCACGAAATGCAAAGAGTCACAAGAAATGCCACTTGTGACAGCAAAATGACACTTGTAACAAAAGAATGGATGAAAACACCACTAAAGAAACTGAAAAGAACTTAAATGCCAACAAGGAAAAAAAAAGCGATAGCAAAAATAACAAAAGCAATCAAGAAAAGCAACATGCAAAACTTACTTGTGATCATGATTGAAGAGAAAGCTCCTTGATACAAATAAGTGTGTTTAGCCCATAATGATTAATGATTGTGAGAATGCATGAGTAATGGGTTGATTATAAAGATATTTTACATGCAAGTCAAGTTTGTGCATGCTTGCCACTTGTCAACTGATGAGTTAGTTAGTTACATGAAGTGGAGTGGGCTCCTATTTTCTAGGAGTGAACCCAACAAAACAAAAGGGAAGGGCACATGCATGAACCATAAGAGGGTGCAACCAATTTTGCTAAGGAGTGCACTCCAACTGGGAGAAAGAGGGCACAACTACTAAGAACAAGGAGTGCACTCAACTGCTCGAAGAAAGTGTGCCAACTGAGAGCTAAGAGTGTATTTTTGCCTAAGGGGGCTACAATTCCAACTAGTAGTGGCATTTTGTGAATGCTAAGTTAGGAAGTGTGGTTTCTCTAGGAGGAAATCTATGTTTTTCTTGCTTTTGTGTGTCATCCATGTTAAGTTCACAAAGCTAGTTACTAAGTCAAAGAAAGCTAGTGCCTTACTATCTTGGAAAGATAACTCATATGTTTCTAAAGATAGGGTGACGACACTTAGATAAATTTGACTTAGGAAGAAAAGGACACTTAGGAACATCACAAGGATAGTCGACACTTAGAAAAACATGAGAAAATAACAAGACAACACAAGAGGTCTTGAAACAACAGTTCATGTGGGCTCCAAAATTGAGTTAGGAAAAATTTTTGGAGGGTCGTTCTTGCAGTAACAACACTTGGCAACACACTAGGAGAACTCTAGCTTCTCCGTTTGGTCCCATTTTATGCACGAAATATAAATTCTTTAGGAAGTATTGATTCATTCAATGGATTACCTTAGCTTCCCCATTACACATGATTAATATATAGTCTCTCCCATTCCTTACTCGACACAACACAACACAACACAGAGCTTACCACATCACAATAGTTTCAATCCAGGATAAGGGTAATATATAATCGCGAGCTAAAGATATTTCGAGTATAAGTTTTCATCTTTGGTGTTGCTTCGCTTCCAACAGGCTTCGTTAGTATCTCGATGAAGTTACTTCAGGAACACAAGCGTTTCTTCACTCCAACGAGCCCGATTAGTACCATGGTGAAGTCGCTTGCTTCACCTCTCTGCACAGGAAACCTTTGTCTTCTTTCACCCTTTATTTGTTTCATTATAGAATTGTGTTTAAGCACTTTTAATTTTTTGGGGCAGAAGAGGGATCTCAACTTATTGAGAGCAAGAGAGGTTTCTCCTTCAGAGAATGATATATAAACCTCTGATGATGGTTTTTTCGCTATGGGTTTTCCCTTACCTTTCTCTACTCAATGGATAGGCAAGAAAAACACCATCTAAAAACAAAGATTCTAAATAGATACGGTGTTAAGATTCTGCTTACGATTTTCCAATTGAAAGGATTTTATTTTCCATCCAAATATCATTGAATTTAAAGATATAAAGTCCAAATTGAAGAAGAAGGGTAATATGTTAGCCAAGGGTTGCATGTTACTACAATTTGCCTTTCCCAAAGTTCAGCCACATCATCTTGAAGTTCACAACCAACTTCCATGCATAGTCGTATTGAAATCAACAAAAATGAAAATGACAATGAGATGAAGGATGAGAAACGAGACGACGCAACTAAAACGATGTAATGCATCTAATTAAATGTAATCTAACCTACCCTAAACTAAGAGATTAGAAGATCGGGGCTAAGTGAAATGGAATTTCCAATGCAACCATAGAAGTTGCTCTTGACCTTTAAGTCGAAAGATACGATCATGTAAAACTGACATAACATACAATGCAGTGCAGCAAATAAATAAGCAAAACATTTGCACATAAACACGAATGCTTACAGTGCAAGCACAACATTGTGAAATTATTGACTGATTTTCTTGACAAAATATACCACAACGACACTTCTTAGGCTCGTATCCATACAAAGTTTGATTGAATGCATAAAGGGACTTGACAAGTAGGACTCTTGTAACTAATTTACAACAAGGTTGGTGGGCTCCAGTATTGCAGCAATAATGTTGCAACTCCTGGGGCTCCCTTCTTTACTTTTATCAACTCGGTAGTTTGTAACAAACTTGGAAGCGACGGTGCTATATGCACAAGTACTAGCTCTTACTGCAGACTGTCACTTGATCAGCTGGCATAAGTTCACTAGGAGCTTAAGCCAACTTCTATGAGTTCTTAGAAGAACATTTTAACTGTGATGGATGAAAGCTAACTCAAAAGAGGCTAATCTACTTGTAGAAAGAAGCTGAACGCTGAAAGGAAATGCAAACCCTAACAAACCCTAGTTTTACCGACTAACCCTGCCAGTGCAAGAAAAGAGATGAAAGCTGCTGAAATGGATGCCATTGACTCTTGGAAAGGTAAAATGCATGTTACTAAGCTACTTCTGAAAGAAAATATGGAAAAAGCATATTTTTGTATTTTTGAGTAATTTTGCAGAATTATTATGCATGTGCTTAACTATTTTTGACTGTGCAGAGGTTAATTAGCGAAAGGAAATGGAGTAGGCTCTTGCAGGAGGTTGTGAAGGTGAGAAGAGGGCCTAAGGGGTCCCTAGCACCCTTCCAAAGAGTTTCACAGTGTTCAGATCTCGAAAAACTGCTCTCGTGAACTTCTACAGGAAGTCTGCAGGGGTTCTACAGGAAGATCCGAAAGAGGATTTTGGAGGGTTGATGGTGGAAAAATGGTGGGAAAGTGCAAATGAAGGATGGATGAGGATGTTAAGGGGTATAGGACGTGGTACATGAAGCTAAGGAGTGATGAAGGTGGTTGGATTTGTTCAAGGATGGAGGGAGCAATGTTGCACAAAAATGTAGAAATTAGGGCAAGTTGGAAAAGTGCGGCAACTAAAGGGAATAAATCTGAGTTAGGGGGTTGGAGCACGTGGTATGATGGAGGAAGGATGGATAGGGAGGTATTACAGATGCCCTGCACACTATTTTTCAAAACTGATTGAAGGAAGACTAAAAAACCAGAGATCTATCTACTTTGACCTTATCTGACCTAGAAATTAGAAACATGATGAACAAAAGTTTATTGGCAGAAAATCATGCAAGATAACTATGGAAACTAAGCAAGAACAGAGTCTAAACATGCAAGTACAACTGGTATCAACTTTCCTAACTAAAAATTTAACACTAGCAATTGCATGAAGAGGCAAAAACAATGTTTTTGTGGCAGCAAGTATGCCTTGGTCTCAGCTCATGGTCCCAAGGAGGGAGAGATGAGATCAAGGATTGCTTGGTGGCTTTTGTGCAGGTCTTTTCCTTTACCAAACTATCAAATCAACATGAAGCATGAAAAGCTATTTTAATCATCGAAAAGTAACAAAGCAAGATCTTAACCTAAATAGCAGAAATTATTCTATGAATGCAACAAAGAGACATAAAAGTACACAAAGGAGGTACTGGCACTTGGGTTGGGCCCAACCCCAAGAGCTACAGCCTCCTAAGAGAGATCAGAGCTGATGAAAATCTGCATTCATTTTTATTGATCAAAAAATAATAGTTACATCCCAAAAACTGTCTACAAAAAAAAGCTCGAAAATGTGTTGATACAGAGCTGCACTAAAGTGCGAAAATAGACTAACAAAATGACTAACCTACTGACTAAAATCTAACTAAAATCTAACTAAGTGAACTGAGGCCATAATCCTTCTTATTTATACAAATGGGGACCTCCAACAGTCCTCCTAAAATCAAGCAACTCGGCTTCCTGGAACTGAAGATAACAACAGTCCTACTTGACTTGCTTGGTTGCCCCTTGTGCTCCAAGTTTTTGATGGAGAATTCGAGGTAAGGGCTCATAAATGAAGGGGACACCTTCCTACAAATCCTCTCCCTTGTTCTTCCACGAATTTGGCTGCCAAGTGCTCATTAAACCTTTGATTTTGTCTCAAAATTGACCAAAATCTGCATAAAGCACACATTAGACTTTTTGGCATAATAACTAACCCAATTCACTCTATTAGCATAAATATAATAAAAAACATGCAATAAACTAATAAGAATGGTGGATTAAGTCGAATTAGGAGGCTAAATGAGCCCATATAATTACCCATTTCTGGGGCTCATCATCACCCCTACTGAAGGTGTTGCTCATCATCTGAGCAACTAATCTATCTCTCCATTTTTGCTGGCTCTGGTGGCCTCCTTATCATCCCAAGCTTTTGATGTGGTCTACTCATGTGTGCCATAAAATTATGCCTTCTTGTCCATGTCCTTCCACTACTCCTCCTATTCTGCTTGTTTGAATTCTTGTGCTTTTCCTGGCCTTGAAATACATGGAGGCTTTCCTTTTTCTTTTTCCTTTTTTTGTTTTGTAGGTGTGCTTAATGCAGCAATCATAGCTGCTGCTTCCCTTGCCAACATTGCAGGGGATTTCTCTTTCTGATGTTCTTTTCCTTCACTTCCTATAGAAATCTCTATGCCCCCTGTTTCTGCTTGTGTCCCTGATATCTCAAGGTGTGTATCTTCTTCATTTTTTCTCTTCTTTTGTCTTCTCTGCCTCTGTTAGCTTTGCTTCCTCACACTCTGTTTTGGTTTTCTTCTCATCTTGTTTAGTTTCTACCTTCTCTGCTTTAGTCTTTTTCTTTTCTGTTTTGGGTCTTCCTTCTCATCTTCTGTTTTGATTTCCTCCTCCGTTTCAAGTTCTTCTTTCTCCATTTTGGTCTTTTCCTCTTTTTCTATTTCCTCCTCATCTTCCCTTGCCATATTTCTAAAAATCTCCCTATCATGATGTGTAGTGACTGCTGGAAATGTTCAAGTGAGGAGGGAGGAAACAACCTTCAAAACCGGAAATAGAGAATTGGCTGAGGTTTGTCTTTTTGGAATCAGGAATTTCTCATGTTTTTCTTTTTTACAACATCAGTTTGCAATTTTTTCTTCAAATTGTTTCCAACTTGAATTTGCTTCTCGGTTTTTGAGAAAAATCAATACTTTTGACAGAACATAGAATATTTATAACACAGTGTTTTTTCTTTAGAGAGTGGATAGTCTTGCAAATTTGGTTTTTCACAGGTTGGCTTCTATGGTTGCATCCCTTTTTTCAAAAGAATGTGAGAAAAAAAAAGGCAGATTTTGGATGCAGAGCAGAAAAACAGAGAGACTGTGTAGAACTCAGAGAAGGAAAAAAACACAGGCAGACTTTTAAGCTTCACTTTCCTTTCTTTCAACCCAATACTGTATTTTTAATCCCCCACCTTATATAAATATATCATATGCAGAGAAGTTTCCCGAGCCTACCTCTTTTCAAGCTCGAATTTTGACAAAAATCTCAAATTTTCTGGTTGTAGAACTGCTCTCTGCCCTTCCTGTAGAAATCTTCCTGTAGATAGTGTTCATGTAGAATGAAACTGTGCTTCTTGTAGAGCCCGATAAGCAAGAGATTTTAAAAAAAAAGGGCAGAAATTTGGCGAAGGACGACTGGTTAGCTACTTTGAAAGTGGTAGATGCGTACTCCAGTCGAGAACGTCGTGAAGGCACAATGAACAAAGAGTGGTGAATGCGTTAACTGAGCTATCTTTTAACTGCTGGCATGATTCGTGGTGAGGAGATGAGGTGGCCGGATGTATGTTGGCCCCATGCAGACTACAGTGCTGTTATGAAACTGTATGCTACTTTCCCGTAATCACGTCCATTAATTACATTGGAGTTTAAACAGCCACCACTACCTGTTTCCAGTTTTCTTCTCGAGATAGCTGAGCACACATGCCGATTGCACCAACTGAGCGTTGTTTGAACTAAACGAGACACTGTCTGATTGGATGAGGGTGGCCAGTTAGCTGACCATCGATCTTGTTTAATCACAGCCATCTCACTATCCACGCAGTTCTTAAACTACATTCATGCAACAGAGGAACGAGTTTAGTCACGTACCTGGAAGTCGAATGCATTTGCTGTGAAGTGTTGTGGCCTTTCCTTCTGTTGCATGCCTTTGTTTCTGTGGACGCATGCTAGTTTGGTTGCTGATACGTGGCTATTTTTCTTGTGCAGGTAGCCTCTAGCTGGATGTAAGCTGCAGGAGTCTGTTTCAACGTTCAGATTTGCACCCTCATGCTGTTGATGCTGGATTTTTGCAGGACATCGACTTGTTTTGTCCATAGCTCCGAAACAATAGATCGGATTGACTTGAAACTTTCTGAGCATGTTTCTATCATCATTATGCACCTCCCATAGCAAAATTGTGGTCAATGCATGAACAAATTTTGAGAAAAACTGAAAATGGCTGAAGGTGATAGAGGTAAATTTCTCGGAAACCATGCACTGGAATTGGCTGAAACTGCTTGGGCAGGTTACTATCACCTATATGCATCTCCCCATGAAACAGGTTTTGAAATGAATGCACGGATATGGAGAAAATGCAAAAATGGTTAAAGGTGATGGAGGCTGATTTCATGGAAACCGTGCACTAGAATTGGTTGAAATTGCTTGGGCATATTGCTATCATCCCTATACAACTCTCCATAAAACAACTTTTTAAATAGATGCATGGTTTTCAAGTTAGGGAAAAAAAAATTATGCTTTATGTATTTTTGTTTCAAAGCATTTTGCAGTTTTTTGCACAGTAAGAAAAAATGAGCTTGGGCTATAATGCAGATTCAGAATTGATGGGAGAGAGGTTTGAAGATTGTAGGAGGATTTATGAACCCTTTATGAAGCTTCATGTTCGCCAAACTGCTTTTTAAAATCCATTTTTAGCTTTCTGTAATTTCTATAGGAACTCCTTGTAGAAAACACAGTTTTCAGAAAATAAGCACAATGAGGTTGAAAAAATGATAGAGAAGGGTGAGGGATGGAAACATGGATGTTTACAGGCCTCATAGACAAATTCTCAACCTTTGGGTCCTCTTCTGAGATCGATTTTGGCTTATTTGTAGGTTCTACAGGATCTTCCTGTAGAAGACACAAAACTTCCAGTAGAAGGTGAAATCTCAGTCTGAATGGGACCAAATCTTGGGAAAGGGTAGTGGTCATGGAGGAATGGATTGTGAGGGATGCTTGTAGCCTGGTGCTGACCTCTGTCTTTGTATTGTGCGATCCTCCTAACCTGCAATGTCCTTCCTGCAACCTGCAATTTATTCATCAGAAATTAGGTCTATTTTTTTTTTTTTTTGAAAACAACTAGGGCGCCTCATGGAGGTTTTCACCCTAATTGCCTGCCCTGGGCACCTCCAAGGGAGGTTTTCATGCAAGGATCTTATTCTTTTTTTTCTTTTCTCTTCTTTCCAACCCATTGACCGTCTTATGGAGGTTTTCAATCAATGAGCCAATTTGAGGCGCTTCCGGGGAGGTTTTCACCTTAGATTTTTATTTTCCTTTTATTTTCATTTTTTATTTTTTCTTTTTTCCTACCCTACCCTAATTGAAAAACAAAATCATTTTCAAGTATAAGAATACTTCCAATGGAGCCAAATGCACATCGAGATGATAGACAAAATGATGTGGGGGCTTGAAATGCATGCTTTGACAGGTATCCAGATTTTAGAGACCAAATGATTTGACTTTGAAGGGATCAAGCATAGCTGAGGAAGAGAGTACTGCTGCAACTTAGTGATCATTTGGAACCATATCTCAATATAGGTCTGATATCCTTGGTCCTTTTGTTGATCTGGATCACTCTTCATGTCACCTTCTACCATGGCTTTCTCATCTTCCTATTTTTGTTGATTTTTCTCTTGAATACATGGAGGATTTGATGGTAACCATGAAGGAGCTCTCTCGATCTCTGATTCTGATGTCTTCTCTTCATCAAGTGCAGCCCATGGTTCTTTGATCTCCTCTTTTGAATTTTCTTTTGCTGGATGTGGTCCTTCAATGCTATCAATATAATCTCTTTCTTGCAATACTCTTCCTGAGCTATGGTGAATATTATTGAGCTCAAAAGGAGTTGTTTGGAAATGTTGTGCCTCAGCATTGTAATTGGGTTGAGCTACTCCAATGTGCGGGTTTGGAAATGGTGGTACGGGTAGTTGAGTGGGGGTGTATATTTGAGATGAATGTGGATGGGGTTGTGGTTGGGCAGGTGGTTTCCCACTATATACTTGATGATCCTGCTTATTATTTGGGTTCGGGTTCGGTTGAGCAGGCATTTGGGGCTGCCTTAGTGGAGCAGGAGGCGATGGTTGCGGTTGAGCAGGTGGTGGAGGCAAAGAAGTGGGAGGAGAGTTGTATTGGGGCCTCCACCTCTGATGATGTGCATTTCACTGAGGTTGTGGCTGAGCATAAGAGTGAAATGAATGAGCAGCTAGTTGGGCATAATATGGATATGTGAAAGACCAAGGAGGAGGTGTGGACCAGGAAGGATGAGCAAAGGGACCCTAAGAAGGCATGGAAGTGTCTTGATAGGGGTTGTAATAGGTTTGGGATGTCCCTTGCATTCCCTGCTGGTAAGGTATGGGTCCATGTGGCCTCCTTTGGTTCATATAATAAAGTGGTTCAGTGGCTCCTTTGGCTCTCTGATATGCAGCTTTAATTCCGAGCAAGGAATGGCACTGGTTCATAGGATGGTCTCTTTCACAGACAAAACACACTTCTATGGAGTGCATTAGACATTGGTTCCTAGGATGCTTTCTCGTGCACCTGGAGCAAAAGATGGCCAAAGCCCTCTCGGCTTCCTCTTACTTCCTTTGGATCCGTAAGGTATCTAGTTGCATGGCAAGAAACTGCCTCACCTCGCTCTTGAGATCTTCCATCAGATTCTCACATTCACCTCTAAGGATTGAGTTGGAAGAAAAGGTACTGCTCCCAACATTTATGTTTTCAGCCATTTGTTCCAGGGGAATGTTTTCTTCTTCTTTTCCCTTACAGGTTCTTCAAATATGTCATGCTATCCACCTAGGGGTTCTTCTTAATCACAGCCATCGAAGAAGAGAGAAGGTTGGCTATGTGAAACAGTGGGGGTGTTGTGCAAACATTTTTCTGACTTATCTCTACTCCTACGAGGCATGAAAGGAAATCTTTTTGGTTGATTTTTGTTTTTTCTGCTTGTACCTGCAAAATTGATATAGATTGAACTGAAACTAACTAAAATCTATCTTGCTGAAATGAAAATGCAAAATTAAAATGAAAATAGGGAAGGACTAATCTATGTTTTTGAAATGAAATTGCATAAATGAAATGCTAAGCTATGCTTGCCGAATTGAAATTGCATAATTGAAATGCTAATCTACGCTTGCAGAATTGAAATTGCGGAATTGAAATGTTAATCTACTCTTGCAGAATTGAAATGCTAATCTACGCTTGCAGAATTGAAATTGCGGAATTGAAATGCTAATCTATGAACGCAGGAAATGTCTAATTTACTTTTGCGGAAATGAAATTGTAGAACGGAAATGAAACAATCTACTCTACGCTTGCTAAAATAAATTACTTAGTAGAAGGTTGCAGTAGAAAATAGAAGAAAAGCAGCAATCACAAATACTCTGATGCTTCCCCAGCAACGGGGACAAAAATATGGTGGGCTCCAGTGTTGCAGCAATAATGCTGCAACTTTTGGAGCTCCCTTCTTTACTTTTATCAACCCGGTAGTTCGTAACAAACTTGGAAGTGACGGTGCTATATGCACAAGTACTAGCTCTTACTGCAGGCTGTCACTTGACCAGCTGGCACAAGTTCGCTAGGAGCTTTAACCAACTTCTATGAGTTATTAGAAGAAGATTTTAACTGTGATGGATGAAAGCTAACTCAAAAGAGGCTAATCTACTTGCAGAAAAAAGCTGAAAGCTGAAAGGAAATGCAAACCCTAGTTTTATCGACTAACCTTACTGGTGCAAGAAAAGAGATGAAAGCTGCTGAAATGGATGCCATTGACTCTTGGAAAGGTAAAATGCATGTTACTAAGCTACTTCTGAAGGAAAATATGGAAAAAGCATATTTTTGTATTTTTGAGTAATTTTGCAGAATTATTATGCATGTGCTTTAACTATTTTTGAGTGTGAAGAGGTTGATTGGCGAAAGGAAATGGAGTAGGCGCTTGTAGGAGGTTGGGAAGGTGAGAAGAGGGCCTAAGGGGTCCCTAGCACCCTTCCAGAGAGTTTCACAGTGTTCAGATCTCGAAAAACCGCTCTCGTGAACTTCTACAGGAAGTCTGCAGGGGTTCTACAAGATGTTCTACAGGAAGATCCGAAAGAAGATTTTGGATGGTTGATGGTGGAAAAATGGTGGGAAAGTGGAAATGAAGGATGGATAAGGATATTAAGGGGTCTAGGACCTGGTAAATGAAGCTAAAGAGTGATGAAGGTGGTTGGATTTGTTCAAGGATGGAGGGAGCAATGTTGCACAAAAATGTAGAAATTAGGGCAAGCTGGAAAAGTGCGGCAACTAAAGGGAAGAAATATGAGTTAGGGGGTTGGAGCAAGTGGTATGATGGAGGAAGGATGGACAGGGAGGTATTACAGATGCCATGCACACTATTTCTCAAAACTGATCAAAGGAAGACTAAAAAACCAGATATCTATCTACTTTGACCTAATCTGACCTAGAAATCAAAAACATGATGAACAGAAATTTATTGGCAGAAAATCATGCAAGATAACTATGGAAACTAAGCAAGAACAGAGTATAAACATGCAAGTACAAATGGTATCAACTTTCCTAACTAAAAATCTAACACTAGCAATTGCATGAAGAGGCGAAAACAATGTTTTTGTGGCAGCAAGTATGCCTTGGTCTCAGCTCATGATCCCAAGGAGGGAGAGATGAGATTAAGGATTGCTTGGTGGCTTTTGTGCAGGTCTTTTCCTTTACCAAACTATCAAGTCAACCTGAAGCATGAAAAGTTATTTCAATCATCGAAAAGTAGCAAAGCAAGATCTTAACCTAAATACCATAAATTATTCTATGAATGCAGCAAAGACACATAAATGTACACAAAGGAGGTACTGGTACTTGGGTTGGGCCCAACGCCAAGAGCTACAACCTCCTAAGAGAGATCAGAGCTGGTGCAAAGCTGGATTCATTTTTATTGATCAAAAAATAATAGTTACATCCCAAAAACTGTCTACAAGAAAAAGCTCGAAAATTGTTGATACAAAGTTGCACTAAAGTGCGAAAATAGATTAACAAAATGACTAACCTACTGACTAAAATCTAACTACAATCTAACTAAAATCTGACTAACTAAACTGAGGCCCTAAGCCTTCTTATTTATACAAATGGGGACCTCCAACAATCCTCCTAAAATCAAGCAATTCGGCTTCCTGGAACTGAAGATAACAACAGTCCTGCTTGACTTGCTTGGCTGCCCCTTGTGCTCTGAGTTTTTGATGGAGAATTCGAGGTAAGGGCTCATAAATGAAGGGGACACCTTCCTACAAATCCTCTCCCTTGTTCTTCCACGAATTTGGCTGCCAAGTGCTTATTAAACCTTTGATTTTGTCTCAAAATTGACCAAAAATCTGCATAAAGCACACATTAGACTTTTTGGCATAATGACTAACCCAATTCACTCTATTAGCATAAATATAATAAAAAACATGCAATAAACTAATGAAAATGGTGGATAAAGTCAAATTAGGAGGCTAAATGAGCCCATATAATTACCCATTTCTGGGGCTCATCAAGGATCATAATACAACCATATGAAAATCCTTGCAAAGTCAAGTTAACCATTGACATATCTACACCATATGCAAGATCAATATATAACTGTGCATCACATACAAATTGGAAATAATTCATGTTGGTGTGTGTTGAAAAGTGTGCAACAAGAAATGCTTGTTGAGAATGCAACAAGATGATGGAGCTTAGTGGAAAGGAGTCACCTTCACTAAGTGGTCCCGCAGGCAAGTTTTGGCGCAAAGTCTATTTTTAGACATATGGATCATGGTCTATGAGTTGCAGGATGTTGTTTATGGATGATTGGTCATGTTGGAAAAAATATATGGACTTCTATTTTTTGGATCACAGCGGTGTGATCAGACTCTATTTTTAGACTGTCAGGTAAAAATAGAAGCAGTCAAATATTATTAGCCCTTAGTAATATTTGGACTCTAAACTTTATCTTATTCTCTTGGAGCACTTCAGTTGGAGCTACAGATGTGGCACATGCAACTGCCTGAAGGAATCACGTGGTTATTTATGGGTTGACTGAGCTATTGCATGAAGGACTTCAGTTAGAACTCAAGTGGTTGAGTTATGTGGAGTTAGATGAGCAGTTAATGGAGTTGTGTTCAATTTGACTTAGTTGAACTAGTTGTATTTAGTCTAACTGGCCAATAGACTAAGTGATGAGTTGTGTGAATTAGTTATTAATTAATTCACTAATTATTAACTCATAATGCAACTGAAGAATACATCAGTTAAATCAGTGCATGGACAGTTCAGTGGAGGCAAGTGTTAGAGGTAAGTGAAAGGGTGAGTTGTGACTATCAGTTGTGCATGAGATCTTGCACAATTAATGGATTGAGTATGCCCATGAGAATTGTGCAGTAGATGCCCAGTGATATAGCCTGTGCTCACGTGATTTCCAGCATGAGTGATTTTCCAAGGTAAATAGAACTTGGAACGAGTTTGGATTCATTCCATTCTCATGCAGGTATTGTGCAGTGGAGGCACGGAAGCAGCATAGGAGATTTGGAGATCAGATCTGAGCTGTATTATGTGTAACAGGTGGAGATAGTGCTGGATACTTGTGAAGAGTATTGTACTATGTATTGTTACATGTTCTCAATCAATATAATATACAGATAGTTGGGGTTTTTAGCGAGATGCTTTCCCCGAGAAAATACTGTGTTGATATGTGTGATTGATGCTTCTATGTGCGCATGTTATTGTTTCTACTTCTGTAAATTGATGATCAACGTAGAGGAGGTTTTGTATTATGCATGTATTCCGCAATAGTGTATAATCGGGGTAATCTCTGTGAATATGTGTCATATTATTCAAAATTTCTACAGTGTGTAGGTCAAGCTCTTCAATGGATGAAAAGGTGTATGATCACAAGATTTGACAGTCGTTACATTTATCTTTTGTTTCTGAACCACATATCAAAGATTTGCACGAGGAAAGATGTAGTAGTCGGGGTTTAGATGCCTTATCAAACCCTTTATCTTGAGGGTTAGGAAATTGAACATGAAGAAGAAAAACTCACTCAAGAAAGAATTCACATCCCATGAGATAAAATTGATAATAGAATTTTGAAAAAAATAAATTAAATTGACTGAATTCAAATGTCATGTCCGGATAGCAGGAACATGACATAACCATCAACTTAGACTGAAGTGCCCCATATTTCTGGCAAAGCTATAAATTTTTGAAATATGGACACTTGGACTAAGAGAGCACAATCAATTGTTTGTTCAAACAACACTCATCGATACATTCATCATGATCCAAACAAGAGCTATTTGAATCACGAGTTTCACGGAATGATTAATGTTAATTTGATATATTTTCAAGGCTGCAACAAAAATATTCAATGATTAGCATATCATTGTGTTGAGAAAGAAAGATATACCTGAAAGAAACTCCTCAATGATCAGATTAGAATCCATTTGAAAATTCTACAAATCCAAATCTTCTTGTACAAACAAAGATCCACCCATTACACTTAGACAATCATCATCTTGCAAATCAAAAGAAACAAGATAAAAGGGACAATGTTTGGCCAAGGGTTCAATTTGGTTAATGGGTTCAATATTGAAAATTTGATTATCAAGACTATGAGATGAATGATTGATAAGGCATAGAGTATCACCATCTAGAGAAAGATAAGAAAGGAAAATTAGTTCCTCATCAAGAGATTCTTAGCATTAAGAAAGATTGTCGAATGAGATTCATGGATTTGATTTTTCGATCTTTTGGTTTAAATAGGCTAAACACACAGAACATCAAAAGGAGGAGGAAAGGAATAAAAGGGTTTGATCCCTCCTCAAAAATTGAAGTTCTTCTTTACTAGGATCGTGTGGTGGATCTGATTTGAAATATTTCCTTGAAATCCTAACCAAGAATCAAAATTTCTCATCTAAAAATTCCCAATCCTCATCTGCAAATTGATAACAAAGATGATGGAATCTATCAGCAAAGTGTTTAAGGGATTCATTCAATTTCAACCTAAGTTTATTAATTTCATTAAGAACGTCTTGATAGTCATATTTTTCAAAGATGTGATGAAGCTCATTAATTGATTGTTTAAAAGAAAAGATAGAAGCATCATGTAAAGAATAACACCACTGCTTGGCACGACCATCCAATGTACGAGTAAGCAACCTTGAAAGAATAGATTCAGAATAAACTACACTTTTAAAGCAATATTGAACAAATTCAATCACATAATCAAGAACAGTTGTTGGACCCTTTTCATCGAACTTTAGATGTGGCAAGTTACATAAGAATTCTATGGGGATTGAAATATCTAAAGCTTTTGAAAAACACCTTGAGATTGTGATTTGGGATGAAGCCATTTTAGATAAGAGATTCAAACAGAATTTAAGGGATTAACTTGTCATCTTTCCTTCTTTCCAGCACCCGAATGTTGACAGTGTTGGATGTCGCCAACTTACAGGGGGTCTCCCCGATGTGAAGTCCCAATTAGACCTCACACCATTTGGAGTAGGAGCCCCATCCAATTATATGGTCCAACCAACGTTGTGAGTGATTTAGAGGCATGCCTTGGCCACAACACAAACACAAGAGATCGTAAACATGAATTTGGGGCAGAAAGCATGTAAGCTTTGCGTGACATCGAGTGTAGAGTGCAAAGGGAGCTTCCATGGACAAGAGAGAGACGAGCCTCTAATAGGAAAGTAATAGTAGTACCCTAAGGGATACACGTAAGCGAAGGAGAAATAATTATTGATTAACCTGCAAATCTTTGCACAAGATAAACAACAATCACAAAAGCATAACAACACTCATTCAACAAGATCCATATCTAAAGCAACAAAATAGTTCATTATATTTAGTATGTATTATATCAACACATACCACAAACATAAAAGAATAATCCTACTACATTCATGATACATGCATGAAAGGGTGATTGCTTGAAGAGCTTCTGATAGTTAATGGAAGATTCCAAGAACATAGTTACATCGATGAAACACTAGCACTAATAGTGGAACATGAAGCTACAACTCGCTTCTCCAATGAATGACTATCTCTCCTATGAACCAATAAAGAAGCCAAGGCCAAATCTCTAAGACTTATGGACTTATAACATGACTCTTCACATTCTACATATATCTCTTTACATTCCACATGTGTCTCTTGGACTCTCTCATATTGGACTTACTATTTACAAAAGACAAATTACATATAAGACAGTGGCTATATAAGACAAAACTCTAATAAGAAAAAATAATCTCACATAGGAGAAAGATATAAATCAGTAACTTCATTATGGAGTTCATTTGTGATATATGAGTTCCATGCTCTGAACTTTATTGTGATAACCTTGATTAGGATGGGAAGCTTTATAACATATTGCATCTTTACCTCCAATGCCTTTGACAATATGGACTTGGAGCTAGATTGTACAGTATTCCACAACCAGGATAATTCCTTGTGAAGCCTAGCTAGTGCAATTGCATACTAAGAATAATGTTATTTATCTCACGCATAATAACATCCTTTCCTCTTATCTCTCCAAATGCACCCACAAAAGGCATTCCATGTTTCTATATAAGGGACTTCAAACCGCTATGAAATCAACCAAAAGCAACTTAGTGTTGGTTGTTTGTTCATCGAGACGGGTGTAGTTCTTAGTATGGAGCCTCAACTGTGCTTTGTCCATCTCCACAACAATTCTGTCCTTCCTGACCAACTACTCTGGAACATCTAGATACTTAGCACCCCACTCCTATATCAAATCTACAAATCTATTTGAAACCTTTAGGAGCTTCAGGGTCTCTTGAGCTTTCTTTCGTTTTCCAATCAAGCATGACACTACCTCGTGTAAGAGAATCATATCATTATATCATTGTTTCATGGTGTCCTCCATTGGTCCTAGTTCTTCAAGTATAGATGATTGGAACTCCACTATGATGAAACTGTTAGAGGACAACCTTTGATTCTTTGCAGTGAGGTGATCTACTTGTTGCTTTACCACAACTAACTCCTTTCTCAATTGTGCATTCTCACTCATCAAATATTTTGAGTTGTCTTCTGTTGTTGTCATGAAAGAAACATTAGCTGCCATGACCACTTGAGGATTTCTCCCAGTATTAACTGATATTACCTTCTTAGTGGATATGGAGACTGTATGTTAGAAAGTGTAGCAAGAAAGGCTTACTTTGATTTTAGCCTCAGTCAAGTTGAGTAAATTGAATTTCCACATCAATAGGACAACTTGGAGGCAATTAACTAGTGTGACAAGGCTATTGTCACTTAGTTAGCTTAGTAAATTCGAGTTCGTGGGCTTGGAGTTCAGTCATGCATGTGTTGATTGCTAAATTTTAGCAATCTAGTTCAGTTATTTTCAGTTGTACTCAGTTAATTGACCTCTAACTATTGTTAGAGTTAGTGGAAGGTCTGTTGTGCAGTGGGACAAGAATCTAACTCAAAGATTCGGTAGTTAACTAATTAATTAACCCAAAATAAGCTCATGCATGCATGGAATTCAAATTCCTCAGCGGGAGTGGAGGAATTAAGGCTAATGTAAAATTATTTGTATACTAGTGGAGTGTGCAAAATTTTGAATGTAGGCAGTTGATCAATCCTTGGGAATTATGCAAGGTAATAGGGATCCTTACTATTGTTTAGGAGCTCGAATTAGCTCAAACTTGCGCAAGGAAATAGGAGGTTGGAGGAGGCATAAAGTGGCTAAGTGTTGGACAGAAGTTCTCATTCATTAGGGAGAATAGTTTTACCTTTGCAAGTGGTGCTTATCGCTGGAGCATGCAATTGTAATAATTTCTCTATTCAATTTATTAATGCAAAAGGCTTTAGGGTTTTTTCCCATTTGAGTTCCCCTATAAATAACTGTGTACTTATGGTTTTGCTTGTTGCATGTCGTTGCATGTGTCCCTAAATTGTGATTTCCATTCCACAAAATTTTAGAGTAGAATTGTGTCTCTTGTTTTTCTGTTTGAAATCTTGAGCAGTTGCAATTTCTATCAAATTTCTGCATGGTATTCAAGCCCTAAAATCACATTAGAGACCAGTGTTTCAATTTTTTTCTTCAAGAATTCGAATTGCAACTTTAGTGTAGTAGTTTTTCTTCAGATTTGGGAGAATGGATTTCAACGGACTGAGATTGTAGTATGCCTTGGAGGGAAGTTCAAATTTATGAGCTTGGAATAGATTTAGGATTATCACAAGTGCCCTAGGAGCAACATTCTGGAGCAGCCAAAACATTGAAAAGTGGGCAGTCCTTGAATTCCTCATATACAATGATCATTGAAGAACTAATGATCTATTTGGAGGCAGATTTATGGAGCTCTAAATCAGGGCAAATCCAAAAGACCAAAGTGTGCATACGTCTTAATGGAGCTAAAAGGCTGCTAGTGGGCAGATCAGTGAGTCAATATTTAGTGACACAAAAAGGAGTTGTGATCATTGACATTGGCATATTGAGGAGTAGAGAGGCTTCCCATAGGGAGATTGAGACTTAGAGGGAGTCTAGTTTTAGAGGGAGCAACCCTATGGAAGCTTACACTTTAGGATTTGGGGAGATCATACTCATTATTGTAGTGGTTACAACAACAAAGTAGTAGAAATAGTAGTATGAGTAGTTCAGATTTCACCATATATGCAACTATACCTCTAGGAGTGAGGTGGGGTGATGTAGAACCTTAGTCCCAGAGTTGTAAAGAGTTAGGCAGGATCCATAGGAGAGGAATTGAAGTGTACTTTCCTCGTGGATCATTGCCTTGCTACAAGGGCCCACAATGTTCAGTAGCAGAAGAATCAGTGTCGGTGCAATCAGATGCTAAGGAGCACAAAAGAGCGTTGATAGAAATGTAGAAGGCACAATGCATAATCAATATCAGTGTAGTCTTCCTAGGAGATAGTTACTGAGACACAATTTATTCTATTTTTTTTGGATGCTTCTTAGTTGCAGTAGCCACAACAACAGTGAGAGGTAGTGTTACAGTCAATTCCAGGGGTGTTGGATAGTGGTGGTGCAAACTCCTTTTCTTTCTAAGAGGGAGTGTTAAAAGTGTAGCAAGAAAGGCTCAATTTGACTTTAGACTTAGTCAAATTGAGTGAATCAAATTTTCACATCAACAGGTCAACTTGGAGGAAGTTAACTAGTGTGACATGGCTCTTGTAGAAATTCTCATTATAGATTACACTGATTATGCAATATATTAAAGCAAAATACTTAATCTACTTCTACAATCAAACTTGTAGAAACTTAATCGATTTTGAGCAAGATCAAACAGAACACATATAATAGAGAATAAGATTCAATCACACATGAAATACAGAAGAATACTATGGAGAAAGCCTCAGCTAAAAACCCCGCTATCTGTATTATCATACAAGTGGAAATATCTCAGGATTACACAAAGCTTTAGCTCTCAAGCTATCCAGCTCTCAGTATAATCCCTCACTGCTGCTCATAGACACAATAAACAACTCATATATCTTTCCCTCTGTCCTCCAAGCCTCCTATTTCCTTGCACTGTTTTCCCTAGGTGCTCCTGTTGTAACCTTATGTGACAGTGGTCTCACACACTGTAAAACTGCGCTAATCTCAAGGAATGAATTCCTTCTACATGCAAGAGATTTTCTTATAGGAAAATTCTTGTAACTGATAGTACACTATCCACGCCTTTAATCTCCAGTGGGTCTCTGTCTGAACTGACATGCATGAGTTATTTATGAGAGCATATTCAGTTATCTAGAGTACACTAGTTTCACGCATGCATGCATTAGCTGACTGAACTCACAATCAATTCCACAAATAGTTTGGAACTAATCTAACTTGACTTAACTTAGTTAACTGAGCTAACTAATTAAAACTCAAATACAACTCATCCTTATCTCCTTAATTAAGGGATAACTTCCTCAATCAAAGGTATAACTGTTGCATGTCTTCACAAAGACGTCATGTTTGAATTTCTCCAACTAATTAACTGAGGATGAATTAATTAATTATTTTTCAAACAGCTGGTGAGAATAAATTCGAATTTTAATTCTCAATTTTAATTCAAGGACAAATTAAGATTGGAATATATCCTGAAATTCTATCTATATCAATGCTATTTTTAGCATTTATTGTTGTTATTTTCAACACTCCCTATCAACAAGAAAGGGATTATCTGCCACCCCGATCCTATCTCTATGGAACTCGAATTTACATTTTGATAATGCCTTAGTCAAAATGTCAACATCTTGCTCCTCGTTCAAAATATACTGCAACAACATGATCCTCCTCATCAGACAGTCTTTGAGATGATGATACCGAATGTCGATATGCTTGGACTTGTCATGAAATATTGGATTCTCAGAGAGTTTGATACAACTCTGATTATCACAATATATCATAGTTGGATCCATCCTCTCATCAAACAAACCAAATAGATTTTTCCGCATCCAAATGGCCTCACATGTTGCCTGTGAGGTATCTCAAAACATGCTTCGCTGCCTTCCAAAATAGCTTGGTAGGCTTAACCATAGCTTGACTCAGTTGGTTCACCGCAAAGCACAAATTTGGTCGTGTGTTCACTAAATACATCAATGAACCCACAAGTTGCTGGTATACAGTAGCCTCTACTACCTCACCTGAAGTAGCATCCTCCTTCCTCCAGTTACTTGCTAGAGGAGTCTGCATGGGATTGCACTTCTCCATGTGGAATCTCCTGAGTATCTCATTGGCATACTTGCCTTGAGACACAAACACTTCCCCATCCTTTTGCCACACTTCCATGCCTAGAAAGTAGTGCATGAGACCCATGTCTTTCATCTCGAACTCTCTTGCAAGGTCCTCCTTGCAAGACATGATCAACTGATCATCACCTATCAATATCAGATCATCAACATAAAGAACAATGGTCAAGTGCTTACCTTCTACCATGATGTGGTACAAGTTCACATACACTTCACTCTTTGTGAAGCCCAACGCGGTGAAGTAGTTGTCAATCATGGTGTACCAAGCACGAGGTGCTTGCTTCAGCCCATACAAAGGTCTCTTGAGTGGGCACACATGCGACTCTCGATCGAAGGTCTCAAATCCTTTCGGCTGCTCTATGTACACCTCTTCCTCAATCTTGTCATTGAGAAATGCAATCTTCACATCCATCTGATGGATCTTCCAACCCATCTATGTTGATAGTGCCAACATCGATCTAATAGATGAGTACCTAGCCACAAGAGCAAAAGTCTCATCATAGTCGATCCCCTCGGCCTGTGAGAAACCATTAGCAACAAACCTTGCCTTATGTTCCGTCACACTACCATCAGAGGCATGCTTTACCTTGTAAAGCCAACGGGAACTCACAACTGACTTGTTCTCCTGTCTTGGAACAACATCCCAAACATTGTTCCGAACTATGGAGTCATACTCCTCTACCACAACATCAACCCAAACTGGTTGTTGCACTGCTTCCTCAAAGGAAGATGGTTCGGTCTCTACACATTCCCCAACAAGGGCCATGTAACTAGTGTACTGCTCAGGTGACCTCCTCTATCTACGCTGAGAAGATGGGTCTCCCACATTCTCTCTCACATCCATCAACAATCTGTCAGCCTCCCTTGTGCGTTTCCGCCCCTCTCTGGAAGACTCTGCATGAGTGGATGTCTCCACTCATGGAACCTCTGCATTCGGCTGCTGTGCATCAGTCTGAGGCTCCTCCTCCTTAGGAACCAAAAGTTCCTCCTCTGCCTGCAACTTGAACTCCCTCTCAAGAGAAACTCTCATGGCCTTCAACTCATCGAACTTAAGATCTCTACAAACCACTGTCCTCTGACTAGTAGGCAAATACACCCGATAGTTGTGGGGAGTATCAGTGTACCCTACAAGTATCCCCAACTCTATTGTCAGCTCTAGATTCTTCCGGCCATCCTTGTTCACATGGAAATAAACCGATGAGCCAAAGATCCTGAAGTGACCCACATCTGGTCTCTTCTCGGAGAAAGATTCCTCTGGTGTCTTCATCCCAAGTATGTGATGCGAGCTTGTATTTTTCAAGTAAACTACTGTGTTGCATGCCTCAACCCACAAATGAAGTGGTAGGCCTTGGTCATGCAACATCGCCCGAGTTGCCCCACAATTGTTTTGTTCTTCCTCTTGGCCACCCCATTTTTCTGTGGGTTATGAGGTGCCGTCAGCTCCTATTTAATTCCTTCTGATGCACATAAGTCTTTAAACTCTTGAGAGACATAATCTCCACCATTGTCACTTATTAAGGTCTTGATCTTCTTTCCTGATTCTTTTTCAACCAAAGCTTTGAACTCACAAAACTTTGAGAAGTTTTGATCCTTCTTCTGCATGAAATAGATCTAGCATCTACGAGAAAAATCATGAATGAAAATCACATAATACCTTTGTTTAGTGGTGGAGGCTATCAAGAATGGTCCACACACATCTGTATGAACTCGCTCCAAGATTGCTTTAGCTCGACTATCTCGATCATGAAAGGAAGATTTTGCATACTTACCCAAGGTACAACCTTTGCATGTGTCCACTTGCTCAAGTTTACCTTTGGGAAGTCCGGTAGAAATAAGTTGCATTATCTTTAAGGCCCCATGATGCAAGTGGCCCAACCATCTATGCCATAACTCGCCAATATCTTGGCTTTACACAAATTCTACTTTGGAACTCAATGCAACACAGTCATATACCTCTAGCTTGTAGAGATTCTTCACTCGAATCCCAATCCTCTTGGTCTGACCCGTGGCTATGTGTCTCAGGAACGCCTTTCCTTTACTAAAGACTGCATCATAACCTCTATCTTCCATCATCATGACCAATACAAAGTTTTTCTTCAGTACAGGCACATAGTTTACATCATTTAGGGTGAGAGGAGCTCCATGCTCCCTCTGAAACACAATTGTACCTTCACCTGAAACACGGTACTTTCCATCATCGCCCATCTCTATGCGCATCTTGAGGTCTTTCTCCTCCAAGGAACTGAATAAATTCTTATCGCCGGTCATGTGGAATGAGGCTCCACTGTCTAGGTAACAAACACAACCCACCATCGATGAAACCATACATGCCATGAGGGTAAAATCCATTTCAAACTGAGAGGCCAGTGCTTCACCTTCTGATCCTTTGGAGGATCCCTTCTTGGATTTCTTCAATGGAAAATTAGTTGCATAATGGCCCACCTCATGACAATTAAAGCATCTCTCTTTAGATTTGTCAATCTTCTTCCCACAATGGGAAGAACTCGATTTGGAATGCGAAGCCTTCCTTTTCCCTTTCCTTGCCTTACTAGCTAAGGCTATATTTTCTTCATCATCATTCTTAGATGAAGAAGCATCTCTGGTGCTCCTCCTGATATCCTCCTACATTAGATCCGACCACAGTCATTCCTAATCCGACAGTTTCTCTCTTCCATTCATTGAGTCCTGGTAGCTATGTTAGCTCTTAGGAAGACCCAGGAGAGAAAGACTCACCATATCATCATTGGTTGTCGTGATTCCTACACTTCCAAGCTCATCTCTGCAGGTGGTGAGCTTGTTCAGATATGTAGAAATTGTGTCGCCCTTTTCACACTTGATTTTCCGAAGCTTGTCCTTCAATTCCAAATTCCTCTAGTCACTGTTGTTCTGATATAGGTCCTTCAATGTCTTCCACATTGAAAACGGAGTCTCCTTCCCATGGAGAATCGAGACAATATGGTCTCGAACTCCCTCCAGAAGAATCCTCCTCGCTCTCACTACACATTTATTCCATTCCACCAATTCTTGCGCATTAGCTACTGTTGGCTTGGGGAATCCCACCAATTCTTGCGCATTAGCTGTTGTTGGCTTGGGGAATTCTTGATCAATGAAGTCCTTCAAACCATTGTCTTCTAATACCGCTTCCATGCGATCCTTCCATGCTATGAAATTCGAGCTACCATCCAGGGCATACTCGAGTCTGAAGCCATTGAATTCCATTGGTGAACTTTGAGATGTGATAAGAAATTGATTTTGTACCTGCAATCAAGAACTTCAAACTTCGAACTTCTCCTTTCTTTGTTTACTGTTCTCTGCTTTGATCACCTTTGCTCCGATACCATGTATAAATTCTCACTGTAGATTAAACTGATTATGCAATGTACTAAAGCAAAATACTTAATCTACTTCTACAATAAAACTCGCGGAAGCTTAATCGATTTTGAGCAAGATCAAACAAAACACATATAACAGAGAAGAAGATTCAATCACACATGAAACGCAAAAGAATACTCTGGGGAAAGCGTCAACTAAGAACCCTGCTATTTGTATTATCATACAAGTGGAAATATCTCAGGATTACACAAAGCTTTAGTTCTCAAGCTATCCAACTCTCAGTACAATCCCTCGCTGCTGCTCATAGACAGAATAGACAACTCATATATCTTTCCCTCTGTCCTCCAAGCCTCCTATTTCCTTGCGCTGTTTTCCCTGGGTGCTCCTGCTGTAACCTTGTGTGACATTGGTCGCACACACTACTCCAACACACTGTAAAACTACAAAAATCTCAAGGAATGAATTCCTTCTACATGCAAGAGATTTTCTTATAGGAAAATTCTTACAACTGATAGTACATTGTCCCTGCCTTTAATCTCAACTGGGTCTTTGTCTGAAATGACATGCATGAGTTATTTATGAGAGAATATTCATTATCTGGAATACACTAGTGTCATGCATGCATGCATTAACTGACTGAACTCACAATCAGTTCCACAAATTGTTTGGAACTAATCTAACCGGACTTAACTTAGTTAACTGAGATAACTAATTACAACTCAAATACAACTCATCCTTATCTCCTTAATTAAGGGATAGCTTCCTCAATCAAAGGGATAACTGTTGCATGTCTTGACAAAGACGTCATGTTTGAATTCCTCCAACTAATTAACTCAGGATGAATTAATTAATTAATTTTCAAATAGCTCGTGAGACTAAATTTGAATTTTAATTCAAGGACAAATTAAAATTGGAATATACCCTGAAATGTTATCTATAGCAATGTTATTTTTAGCATTTCTTGTTGCTATTTTCAACAGCTCTTGTCACTCATTTAGCTCAATAAATTCGAGTTAGTGGGCTTGGAGTTCAGTCATGCATGTGTTGATTGCTAAATTTTTGCAATCTAGTTCAATTATTTTCAATTGTACTCGGTTAACTGACCTCTAACTATTTCTAGAGTCAATTGTAGGTCATTTGTGTAGTGGGAAAACAATCTAACCCAAAGATCTGTCAGTTAACTAATCAATCAACCCAAAATAGCTCATGCATGCATGGAATTTGAATTCCTAAGCTCGATTGGAAGAATTAAGGCTAATGTAAAATTAGTTGTATAGTAGTGGATTGTACAAAATTTTGAATGCAACCATTTGACCAATCCTTAGGAATTGCACAAGGAAATAAGGACCCTTCCTTTTGTTTAGGAGCTCAAACTAACTCATACTTGCACAAGGAAATAGTAGATTGGAGGAGGCATAAATTGGCTAAGTGTTGGCCAAAATTTCTCATTTAGTAGGGAGAACAGTTTTACCTTTGCAAGTGGTGCTCAGAGTTGGAGCATGCAATTGTAATAGTTTCTCTATTCAACTAATTAATGCAAAAAGGATTGAGGGGTTTTTCCCAGTTGGGTTCCCCTAGAAATCACTGTGTACTTATGGTTTTGCTTGTTGCATGTGTCTCTAAATTGTGATTTCCATTCCGTAGAATTGTAGCGTAGAATTATGTCTCTTATTTTTTCAGTTTGAAATCTTGAGTAGTTGCATTTCTATCAAATTTCTACATTGGATGTTCAATATCATTGGGGAAGTATGTTCATCTTTCTTGAATGATCCTCTTCTTTAATTGATCTAAGGTAACATTACATACATCCATGACCCTATCTTCCAGTGGATGGACAATTCCCATCTTGTTGAATGGGAGGTGGCCACCAGTAAGAGGAGGTTCTAATGGAGTGCATGGTTCATTTGCAATGGGTTCAATAGCATCTGTGATGAAGGAAAGTGTTCCCTCTGCGGACAGAGGCAACCCCTCTAGCCCTAGAGTGGGTCTAGTCACAAACAAGGACAGATAAAAAATAGTGTTCCTTAAACAATTAAAGTTGGAGGCCTACCTCAACCGGTGGTCGATGGAGTTCCATTGTGCTACTCCAACTTCCGCTTCCTTCTCCTCAACGAGTAATCAACCTAAAACAAAGCAAAGGAAATACAACAAAGCACGTAACCGGATACAACAATCAACTATTTACTCACAAAGTTAAGAAGTCATGAGCTATCAAGTGCATTACATACAAGACATAGGAAAACATCATTGATTGCATTAATAATGAAATATGAGTCAGCTTACAACCAAAGTCTTGACGTTACAAGCCTTCTCAGAAAGAGTCCAGCCAGCATGTTCTTCAAGCATTCACTCTTTGAAGATGGATCTCCCAACATACAAGAGCTCTCTCACTCATAAGTTTTACACAAGATCAAGGGCACTTCACAACCTTCCACAAGCTATCAATAATCCCACACTTGTCACTCTCACACCAGCTATCTAGCAAACTCACAAACACTAACAACACTACTCAACTAGCCAACTATCAGAAACTCCGGGTCTAGTAATGCATAACAATGGTGGGAGTTTAAATAGGAGAAGGAGTCTCCATGAATGGGGGAAGGAGAGCTTATCACCAAGGAAGGTAGCAAAATTGATGGAACTGCCACACCAGAGAAGGAAGGGTGACATAAACAAGGCCAACAACCGGGTCTGGAGTCATCTGGAAGGCCGACTGTTGGAACAATTTGCCCAATCTGGATCATCACGGGCGTAGAACTAAGCTTCAACACTGACATCGCAAGTGATCAGTGTAGATAATCAGATCATCGCTCAAGAGAGCACATAGCCTCGTGCTGGTGACTAAAATCGAGCCATCGTGGGAATCAGGTGTACTTCCGCGCTGGCAGCGCGGTCGGTCTGTTCATGAGCGCCTTTCAACGCGTTTATTTAAACCAATAGCCGCGATGAGGCAGACAACTTTGGAAAAGTGGGTCAATTGGAAACTTAGGAGAGCATTTGTCTGTGATAGGCATGTTTGACTTGGTCACATGACACAGTGGAAAGAACCGGGAGTGAAGGCAGTGATAAATTACTGTGTAATAGATGCTCCCTAAAGTATGAAGCCCGAGAGAGCGGGAGGGGTGAAATGATTTACAAAACAACTGAGCTGGAACACTGTCTGGAAGAACCTGCACTCAAGTACAATATCTCTGATAGTGAAGTACATGTCGTCTAGGCTTGGACGCAGCCATCCAAAAGATGTATAACTTAGGTCTGTGGTATGGACGCAACCATCCAGCTAATGAGACCATGATAATGATAAAGGTATAGTCGTAGCCATCCATGAAGACTCAGGTATGGGCACAACCATCCATCAATGAGTCATGTAATCACGAAACCAATCCACGTAGCCTGAACATCTGTAATCTAAGTTCGGGGTCTTGAACCCAACCGACCATAGTACAAATTCTAACATGCAAAAAGGGTGCTTAATTGATTTTTCCCGTCATGCAGGCTATAATGGAATTTTTCTGGCAAGAACGACAATGATATCTAAGATTTTGCCGATGTGGGGTGCTGAAACGCATTGCGAGCATGCAGATTGCTCAAATTCTTCCTTACCCTGCACCTCCGGTCACAACCTGATTTACTGGAGCTACTGATCTGGGCCTGGAATCCCACAGATGGGAAATTCATCATCTAAGGCCGGGATATTGAATTTGATGCTACAGACATATATTTTTGACCGGACTGTCCCGTCGGGGTGAGAGGCCAATCTTGGAGGGCCAACGTCCTGGGGACGAATCACTAGAGATGATTATGGCACGAGTGTGCCCCTAGGCACGAAAAACAAAGAGCGAGAAGGTGGAAATCCCGACAGTGGACGACATGATTCTTCGTGCTATGTTATTCATGGTGACACGGGTAGCGGGCTCCCAAGCCCAACACGAGGCTTCGAAGACCCATCTCCGGCTGGCTCTCAAATGTCTCAATCCAACCATGTTTAACTGGGCAAACACAGTGACGGCAAACATGAAGAGGCAACTTACCAGATGTCATCGAGGAGAGACGAAACAGTTTGGCTATGGATCCATTTTAGTCCCGCTCATGCTGGAGCGGGTGCCGGCACTGCAGTTGTAGGACATGGATTTGGATTTTCCCAAACCACGCGAGACCAGGGCTACATGGTGGGCACACGTCATGCCACGAGGAGGTGGCGAACGACCAGTGTCGTGGGGGACACTGTTCCGAGAGTGGCTGGAGCGTCAAGTGATCTTCGTCGACGATTGGCCATACACTGGCATGGACTTCTGCGGAGATCTTGACATGCAACTGCCCACTGGAGAGCAGTGGGATGATGGTGGTAAGACACTTGATCACATTAATTTTGCATTTTTTTTTATGATGTTTTTGGATTTTCTCATGTATATGTCCTAATAAAGAATCACTGCGGAATTTCAGATGTGGGACTAGTGAGACCCATTGGGTTGGCTCCAGAGGCACGGAGGGATGCACAGGGCATCAGAGCACTGGCCATGGCTCCTCCGGCGGATGACGAGATGGAGACAGTGTCTGGAAACCTCGAGGGTCTGCTGGTGGGGATCCCTGACTACATGGGGGTCGAGGAGGTCCCCGTAGCATTGCAGATCCACACAGTAGGAGTGAAACCCAGCGTGCACCGCTTGTTGAGGTGGGTGGCACGGGCGGCGGTGTGCTATAGGGAGCAAAACCTGCCACAGTAGACATCTAGGTTTATTTCTTGTTGATGATTTTTTGAGAGACATGTGTCTCAGATGTATGGGGAGCACAGACTCTGCTTGGACATATACATTTATTTTTTGAGCGCCTCTGTGCGCCACACGATATATATATATATATATATATACATATTCCTATGGTTTACTGTGTTTTTTATGATTCTATCTATTGTTTTTATTACATGTTACGCAAATGTCTGTCTAATACATAATTAGCTAATGCATCAGTTAACGTGTTTAATCACCTTGGAATGTGTTGATATGTGATGAAATCAAAATTCCTTTCTAACAATTTAACACGTAAATATAACCTTAAAATCTGATGGTCTTTGACGAAATATTGCCCATTGAGCTGGTGGACGACAAGCTGAGAATCCAAGTTCACAATCAATGTTCCAATACCGAGGTTAATCGCCTCGGCCAGTAACTCAATAACTGCACTATATTCAACGACATTGTTTGTGGTACAACCTAGACAAACACCTTGAAGGTCTACCAGTTCACCATGAGGATCGTAGATCACCCATGGCGCAGAAGACAGGTTACGGGTACTGCGGCAGGCACCATCGGCGAAACCAATGTAAGGTGCACCAGACATCTGCACAAGAAGCAAAAGGACACAATAAGCGGCAATCATGCCGACACACCAAGCCAAAACATGAAAACGCACACACACACACAACACACCTGCTAAACACATGTATGTACAAATTAGAGTGTATGGAAATCACACATAATACTTTTTCAAGTACAACCCATTTTGGGGCTTCTCCAGAGGATTCCCTTCATAATCAATCAGCTCATAGGCCCCTTTCTACAAAACTCACTTTACAATATAAGGCCCATGCCACATGGGCTCGAATTTGCCTGCTCCCAGCTTATCATTCGCTTGATCGTAGAGCAGGACTAAATCTCCCTCAACAAAAGAACGAGGATGAACAACATGATCGAAGTGGGTTTTCACTCCTTCTGTGCTTCAATAGCTAGAGAGGCTAGTCGATGGGTCTTGTCTAGCCATTCAAGGTAAAGAAGGCATTCTTCTACTGGAGTAGTGTTGGGGAGTAATTCGACGACTAATTTCAATGAAGGGATCTTGCACTCGATGGGAAGGGTAGCCTCCAATCCATAAACCAATTGGAAAGGGGTGAAACCAGTGGCATCCTTGACAGAAGTTTGGTAGGCCCATAAGGCAGAGAACAACATCAAGTGCCAGTTAGACTTGTGCATGCCAATGGTGCGTTGAAGCATCGTAACTAAGAGCTTGTTGACAACTTCTGCTTGGCCATTGGCCTGAGGGTAGTATGAAGTCGAGCTATCATGCCATAAGCCTAGCTGGGTTGTTAGTTCAGTCATCATATGATTACGGAAATGCTTCCCATGATCAGTGACGATAGCCTGAGGGACTCCGAACCGAGAGATAACATGATTAAACAAAAATTGCATCGTTGTGTGACTGTCTTCAGATAGTGTGGGCATTGCCTTAGCCCATTTTGTAAAGTAATCAACGGCAACGATGATATACCCATGCCCCCCGGCCGAGCGAGGGTTACAGGTCACATAATCTATGCCCCATTTTGCAAAAGGGCCAACGGTAACAACAGGGTGCAATGGAGCGGGAGGCGTACACATCTTCCGCTGGTAGATTTGGCACTCGTGATAGCAGACGGCAAGAATGCAGTCCTTAAATATGGAGGGCCAAAAATAACTGTTACGGAGGATCTTTTGAGTAGTAGCATATCCGGACATATGACCACCACAGGTGCCATAATGGCAGTCATTTAAAACTTGCTCAGCTTCCTCGAATGTTAAACACTAGTGGAGAACAGAGTCGGTGTCGAGATGGTACAGGGTGTCCCCAATAATATGATAGGGCTGAGTCTGATGGAGAATTCGTCGTCGAGTGTCCTTAGACATATCGGGATGAAAAGAGGACATCTGCAGATAGACAATGATATCCTTGTACCAGGGGTCGAGGGTGCTGATTAAGAAGAGGGTTTCATCTGGAATATGGTCCTCTAACTGAGAGGGGGCGGTAAGAGATGGAAAAGAGCAAAGAAACTCAACAAAGATAAGGGATTTCTTAGACTTAGCAGTAGTGAATTCCAAGTCGAACTCTTGGAGGATGACGATCCACTTTGAGTACTTGCCCCCAGCAACTGACGTGACAAAATGTACGTCATCGGGTTGCAATCCGAAACCACTGTCATAGTGCGCAATAAGATATAATGGCAGAGATGCTAGACGACACAAATGACGGCCAGTGCCAACTTCTCGACGTGAGCATATCGAGATTTATAGATTGCGGCTAAGATAATAAATGACATGCTCAGTGTCATTGTCATCATCTTGAACGAGAACCATGCCAATAGTGGTATCGGCAATGGCCAGATACAGAGTGTAGTCACGATGGTAATTAGGAGGACACAACAAAGGAGCGAAAACAAGGAGTGCCTTGAGGTGCTCGAAGGACTCTTCAGCAGCGGCATCCCAACGAAAAGGGGTGTCTCGCTTTAGTAACCGCGTGAAACCTTTGGCCACTTCAGCATAGTTTGGAATAAAGCATTGTAAAAAATTCGCTTTGCCCTGCAAGCTTTGCAATTGCTGCAAAGAAGCAGAGGGAGGAAGATTCAGAATGGCCTTGACTTTAAGGGGATCCAAACGGATGCCCTCTCGGGAGATGATGAACCCGAGAAGTCTGCCAGACTCTACGTAGAAGACACACTTATGTGGATTGAGCCGGATGCGGTAGTGTCGACAGCGGAGAAATATTTCGCGAAGGTGAGTGGGATGGTCCTGTCATTTAGCTGAATGAGCTGGTAGATCATCCAGGTAAGGTTGCACGATGTGTCGAATATCATGAAATGCATAAGACATTGTGCGTTGGAAGGTAGCACCAGCATTCTTCAAACCAAAAGGGAGCTTTTTGTAGGCGAAAGTGCCCCACAGACAGATAAAGGCAGTCTTGTGCTGATCGACATGCGCGATATTAATCTGGTTATAACCAGAAAAACCGTCCATAAACGAGTACATCTCACTTCCGGCACACTCATCAATGAGCTGGTCAATGAAGGGTGTGGGGTAGTTATCTTTGAGACAGGCTTGATTAATATCACGATAATCAACACAGACCCTGATGGTGCCCTGTTTTTTAGTCACAGGGATAATATTGGAAACCCAATCTGTGAGTGGGATGGATAGATGAAACCAGCTTTAAGAAGCTTTTAAACTTCCTCTTTGATAGCCGCAACATTTCGGGGATGCACGGGGCATAAACGCTGTCGAACAGGTTTAACACCCGGATACGTTGGTATCTCATGCACCATGATGCTAGGGTCGATGCCAGGCATTTCTTCGTAAGACCAGGCAAACACATCACATAATTCACGAAAAAGATCAGTATAGAGCTGAATCTCCTCGGGAGTGCAAGTGACTCCAACATGGATATGCTCGAAAATTCCTGGTTTAACAGAAATGTCGATCGGCTGGGTTTGTGTGATGTTTCCCATATTCCCTTTAGAGAACACTTGATAAACTTGAATGGGTGTCTGAAGGGGTTGCGATGGGAGGCAAGGAGCAAACTGCTCAAGATAGGTAAGCATTTCCCGGTGGGTAGGGAGAAACGAGGAACGATGGTGGTGATCAGACCAAGGGGGTTCCTTGAGAGACATAATCTTGATAATGGCTTCATTAGAAGGAAATATTTCCTTTAAAGGATTTGAAGAAGAACGGTCTCCAAGCCAAGGGCAATGAGCGTACGAGTCGAGAGCTCTGCTCAAAGGAGCAGATTCAGGAGGGGGAGTCGATGTAGAAACAATCTCGACGTAGTTGAGCTCGATAGGACTCAACGACATCTCATCGCCCCAAGATTCTATCTGATCAGTGGGGGGAAGAACCCACGGATCAGAGTGAACAAAAATCATATTAATAGGAGCGACGTTCGGAGGTGGGAGTGAAAAGACACCCATAAGGGCAAGATCTTTAAAGAGTCCAGCTCCCACATTCTCCCATGGAATAGAGGTATGCTCCACAAAAGGCACGTTGCCTTCGGAAGAGGAGGCGAAGAAAGACAGCTGGTCTACTATGACAATCTTCCCCTCATGAGGGAAATGAATGACACGAAATAGAGATGAAGCCACCACTCGCATGGCATATGTCCAGCTTCGGCCCAAAAGGAGGTTGTAAGTTAGATTGGCATCAACGACTTCAACTTCTACTTTGACCATCTTTTCTTCCAACATAATAGGCAAACGTTGGATGATACCATAAGGGCGAGACTCTCTCCCCTCAAAGGGTTCCAAGGTCTTAGGAGACTGGCTCAGAGTCGGAGAACCAATAGCCTTCAAACAAGCAACAAACATGATGCAAGTTGAAGCGCCTTCATCAATGACCGTAGGATGAATCGTTTTAGAGTTGATGATGACCTGGATAAGGAAGGCAATTTGGTGAGGTAGTCTCGGTACATGGCTTTCAAGATCAAAAGTGATCAGATCTGAGTCAGCCGGGTCGATGCCACCGATAGTTGATATCAAGGACTTCCTCTGAGAGGGGAAACTTTGGAGAACTTCTAGAGCGGACATAGCTGACGGAGCCTGGGCTAAGTCCTCAACGATGTTGTAATGCTGAGTAGAACAAGCATTAGGGTTGTAAGAAGATTTCCAGAGTACACCTTTAGGAGGGGGTCGGATGGGCATCTCAGTGCTAGGTCTCTCGATATGGAGCAGACCAAAATTGGACGGAGGAGCACTAGGGGGGACCTTAGGCTCTTTCCCGGCAGGCGACGGATATTCTTTTGCTCAAGTACTAATGTGGACGGGAATCGTCCCAGCCATAAACATTTGAGAACTAAAGGGAGAAGAGGATTGGGATGGGTCAGCCACCATTTGAGTTTGTTGCGGGGGAAAAGGTTCTTTCAGCACCGCAAGAGTCCCAGGAGCACCTTTCAACAAGCGACTAACTTCAGACCGCCTCGGGCAGTCTTTGGTATAGTGATCCTCGTCACAGATAAGACAAGGATACTTGGGCTTGCGTTTGGTTCCTTCCTCGGGTGGAGGTTTAGCAGAATCCTGCTTCGGTTGATCAGTTTTAATTTTTCCTTTTCCCTTCTTTTTTCCTTTCGAGGCTTTGTCTGCCGTGGTGGACTGGACGGCGTTAACCTCAGAAGTATTACCGGAATTAGGTACAACCTGAGAAGTATTTTCATTCGACGCATTTGACTTTTGCTTCCCAAGGTTCGCGGAAGATTTCTTAGTGGGCGGATTGACAGAACCAATAATACCGTCAACATATGGTGTTGGCGGGGCTTTGGAAGTTCCGGGCCTCGGGGCGTCAGGAAACTAATCATATAATGTACCAGACTGGGAATAAACCAAGTCAAGGTACTGAGCACATGTGATAGCTTGCTCTTCAGTTACACATGCCCCCATAGCAATGTCCCGAGCTATGGGACTGACAAATGAAGTCGTGAACCAGTCGGTCAACAGTTGGTCGGGAATCCAAAACTTAATCAAGCAGCAACGTCGTCTCCATTCATGGATATGATCAGAGATGTGCGTAGCCGTTGTTTGTTTAAGGGATGTCAGGAGATGTGTGCCCGTTTCATATCAAATCGATAACTGAAAGTGAGTTAAAAATGCCATCGCCAGCGAGTTAAAATCCTGAAAAGATCCGCGAGCTAACTCAATATACCACTTAGCAGCAGATCCAGTGAGGGCCCTTTGAAAAAGGCGGAGCTGGATTGAATCATCAAGCCACGAATTTGATGAACACAATAGATGATAAGTCATAACATGGGCTTGAGGGTCTTCTCCAGCTTTGCCATCGAATTTGGGACAATCACCGGGAATCTTAGTTGGAACCGGTGGCTAATACAGATTATGGAGGATAGGATCATTGGTCAGTTTGGACACATTCGGTAACCCCAACGTTGCTAAAAAGGGTAATTGATGATTAAAGGACATCTGAGGCCGCGGGTAAGAGGTAGTACCAGAGTTCCAACTAGCTGCTTGTTGCCCCCATTGATTCTGTCTGGATGGATTTGGCCCAGAAGGGTTCTGTCCGTAGGGATTTTTTCCATAGGGGTTATAGCTATAACCGGATGGCTGACCCTGGATTTCCCCCCAGCATTCCATTGATTACTAACTTGGCCTGCAGGAGCAACATATGGTTGCTGGTAATTCTGATAAGGACTCACCTGCAGTTGTTGATAATTTTGATACGGGGAAAATTGAGTCTGCCCTTGGGATTGCTAGAAACCATAAGGCGGTTGGGCTTCATACTGAGCTTGGGGGCCAGGCTACGTTTGATAAGGAGGTTGGGATTGAGATCCAACCCGCATTTGAAGACCAACTTGGGTCTGGAGCCCAGACTGGGGCTGAAAACCGGGTGGAGCTTGAGAAGCAACAATCATTTGAGTGCCCGGTTGAACAGGCCTAGATGGATGTCCATGAGAGGATTGAGGCTGGGCCACCTTCCAGAAGGTTGACCTAGTTGAGATTGAGATTGACCCATTTGCCCAGAAGGTTGAGCCTGCTGGGTACTGGGTTGTCCTTGCACAACTGAGGGCTGTCCTGATGGACCTGATGGCTGAGCAGACTGGATAGTTGGTTGACCTAATTGGATTTGAGGTTGACCAACTTGTCCAGATGGTTGACCAGACTGGATAGTGGGTTGGCCTTACTGTACATAAGGTTGACCACCCTGCCCAGGAATCCCTGCTGGACCCCAGGTTAACCTTGTTGCATGTAAGGTTGTCCTAGATTTCCAGAGGGTTGCCCAAGATAAGTAAAAGATGAACCACCATAGGCCGAAGGTTGTCCCTGGAAGGGTTGTCCTTGTGGGCCTCCAGATTTCCCTGGATAAGATTGTCCGTAATACTGCTGCCCAAAGGAGGCTATGTGTAAGACAACTGACCTTGATAAGGCGGTCGTTGAAAATTCGCAGGGGGTACTTGGCCACCACCGTAACCAGTGGTACCCCAAGCAACAGCTAACGGGGCTGTGACCTCAACCGCAGGCTGAAATGGCAAAGGCCCGTGGTGATAAAGGTGAGCTCCTTGAGAATCGTAATAATGAAATGAGCCTTGCGCGCCTGGATTTTGAAGAGCATGGAAATTTTGATCGTATGCCCTCCTACTGGAATGGAACCAGAAGAAGCTGGGGCATCAAGTGTAGGATCAACAACTCCAGATGTGGATACCAATGGGCCACTATTCGCCGATCCGGGGGAAGGTCCAGCAACAGTGGTCACAACTGAGGATGCAGTGACGGCACCAACAATAGGCACTGAAGAAGCCACACAAATAGTTGGAATAGTCGGGACTGAAGTGACAGCCGTATTGTGAATTTGAGGAATAAAAGAATTCGAAGTTGGAGTGATGGTACGAGACCACATAGAACTCGTAAAGGAGGTCCTATAACCGATAACATCCCTCAAAGCCCTATAGCGTAAGGGCAACGTGACACCAAGAGGGGTGACACTGAAGGGTGGAGTTTCCGCTGGGATAGGAATTTCACTGCTCATTGCAACAGATCCTTCACTTGTGATGGGGGATGTGTCATCCATGTTAGAAGAATAAATTGGGACCAAAACACTAGGGGGAGTAATGGGAATATCTTCTTCAGAAGGTTCTCGAATGGGGTTCCAATGAATATCGTAAGCCTCGTCCTCTGGAGCGCGAGAGTTGATCGGTTGGATACTCGGAATAACAGGAAGAGTATCACTACCAACCGTGATCTCAGGAGCAACAGAAGAGGGAGACCCTTGGTCACTTGGAATGGGAGATGGGATCGGTGATTCCACCAGGATGATTCGATTCAAAAATCCTGGGAAAACTAACAGGGAAGAACCCTACTCAAGCTCACGCAAACAAGATCTAACAGGGTAAATGTGAACGTGGCCGAATAAATTTTAAGACGCAAGAACACAACTTGACCTTTTCATCTTTAAAGAGTCGAGAAACGGACCAAAAGATGACTCTAGTCGCCTTCGAATGTTTAATGAGCCTGAAGTGACAAGTGCTCAGATGAACCTTTTCTTTTAGGGAGTTCGAAAAGGAGAAAAAGTGACTACTCTGGAGAACTAGGCAAAAGGTTTACCAGACAATCTGTAAAATTGCATATACACCTTGGCAGTCGTATGAAAACCAAGGACTTTCCGTACGACAGTCAATCTTCCCGAATGTTGTGTTCGGTGCGTTATGGTTTGTAAGGCGGCAGACACGGCTTCCTATGGATAAAGGATGATAAACCTAGTGGGGTCTCCCAACATATACTCGACGGTACATGGGAGCACAATTCCCTACTAGACCACTATTGAGTCACAGAAGGAGGAATCACCCAACCTTGAGTGGAAACAAAAGTGACTAGGTTTAACGACGCCGAAGCACGTCTCTAGCCTAGACCTCTAAATAGTTTGCGTTATGTTCCAATGCGTTGTTAGATTCATTCAGTTCATTTTAGAGTTGATCTTGGATTATGTTTTAGTTTTCAAGCGTTATCGTGTGTATATAATAAAACCTAGGATGTAGCTAGAATGCACGAAAAATCCTTTTTCTTCAATGAACACCTACGGGAGGGTAGAGAGATAATTTCCGCACCAAGAAAACCAAGACAACAAAGGCAGTCACTCAATGCATACAAACACCAATTCCTAAAGTGCACGGATACTACTAATGAGAGATCTTTATCATTTGCTTTCTAATATGCAAACTTGAAATGCAAATTCACTTTCACTTTCGTACTAAATGAATGCAACCTTTTTGATTTGATGTCTTTAAATCTAGAAGAAACAAATAAGCAACAAGCAAGTGTGGAAAAGAGCAGTTAATCCAAACAATTGTAATCTATGTTCGGTAGCGAAAAGAAATCGAATCAATGCCAAAGATTGGTTCAATAACATTCATTAAACAATCAACCAGAAACAAGTTACAGGGAAGGCTCAATCAAACCAACAAGAAGCCGCAAACGAACCTTAAGCAAACAAGCAACGAAGCCAAAAGATTCAAGGAACTTGAAACAATGATCTAGGTCACATAAAAAAAAAACAAGATTCATTCAACAAAGCTCACAAGAAAGTGCCTTAACCATGAACAATGAAAAACAAGTCATCAAACAAGCGAGAAAAGTAAGGGACCAGTAGGACTGATGGACTCAGGAGTTAGAATTGAGAAAATCAATTCTACAGCAATCATCGCGGGTAATACACAAGCAACAAGCGCTGATAAAGCACTAGCCGCAGCAACAAAGCGATGTCAGCGCAAAAGTACACAACTTTCCCGCGATGGTCCGATTTCCAAAACCGTCGCGACTGTTAGGCGTAATTACGCGATGAATAGGATATTATAAAAGGGTGATCGCGATGACAATGCGACTGTTAAAATTAAATCCGTGATGATGTTCAAAACAGTAACAGGCGAACCAAAACTCCCAAATAAAAAACAACCAGTCCTTCAATCAAATAGGGGTATTTCCCAGATCAACCCAGGAAACTTAGAGGACCGATAACTAATCCCCAAAACTTCAAAAGAGGCCAAATCAAAAAATCAAGGCAAGAGCAAACAAGAAAAACAAAGGCCAAAATTCTCCCCAGCGGAGTCGCCAATTTGTGATGTAGGAAAGTGTTCCCTCTGCGGACAGAGGCAACCCCTCTAGCCCTAGAGTGGGTCTAGTCACAAACAAGGACAGACCAACAATAGCTTTCCTTAAACAGTTAAAGTTGGAGGCCTACCTCAACCGGTGGTCGATGGAGTTTCGTTGCGCTGCTCCAGCTTCTGCTTCCTTCTCCTCAACGAGTAATCAACCTGAAACAAAGCAAAGGACATACAACAAAGCACGTAACCCGATACAACAATGAACTATTTACTCACAAAGTCAAGAAGTCATGAGCTATCAAGTACATTACATACAAAACATAGGAAAACATCATTGATTGCATTAATAATGAAATAAGAGTCAGCTTACAACCAAAGTCTTGACGTTACAAGCCTTCTCAGAAAGAGTCTAGCCAACATGTTCTTCAAGCATTCACTCTGTTAGCTTCCTGCTGCAGCAGGTTATTCATATTTCATGATTGACATTTTACAGGCAAAATATGTCGTACTTTGCATCCTGCAATGCTCCATATTTGCTTAACAGTCTCCAAACGAAGAATGCTAGTTCAAGTTCATTCAATTGCCTTCCAAATTTTGTAAAGTTATCCTGGTATCGCCGATTTTTCAGTTAAAGGGAGGTCCAAACAGCTTAATCTTGGTCTCCCTAGGTTTAAATTTCCTGTTTTAGAATATAGAGAATGTAAATCTGTCCAAACAGTTTAATCTTGGCAGATTCTTAGATAGGTAGAGAAGCAGAGGAGCC